>APFE030982226.1:12374-27784 GCA_000404065.3 Pinus taeda
AAACTAGTTGTAATTAGTCTAACTGCAAATAGACTAATGATGAGTTGTTAAACTAATTATTAACTCATAATGCAACTAAAGAATACATCAGTTAACTCAGTTGCATGTCAGTGCATGTTCATTTCAGCAGGGATAGGTGTTACAGGATCAGATTGCTATTAGTTGTGACTATAGTTGTGCATGAGGATTTGCACAATCAATGGGATTGGGTTATGCCAATGAGAATTGGCCAATACCAAGTGATTATAGCCTCTACTCATATGATTCCCAGTGTGAGTGATTCTTTTGAGCTAAATACGAGTTTGGTTCAACCATTCTCATCCATTCTTGAGCAGGTATTGAGCAGTGGAGGCAGGCAAGCAATGGAATATATTTGGAGATTAGATCTGAGCTGTATTTTGTGTAACAGGTGGAGATTGTGTTGGATACTTGTGAGAAGTATTTACTATTGTAATGTTACATGTTCTCAATCATTAATATACAAATAGTGTGGGGTTTTCAACTGTAAGCTTTCCCCAGGTTACATACTGTGTTAATGTGTGCATGCTCTTGATGTTTTATTGTTATTGATGCTGCTATATTGATGATCAACATAGAGGAGCTTATGTATTGTGTATGTATTTCGCAATAGTACATGATTAGGATAATATCCATTGAATATGTGTTTATAATTCAAAATTTCTACAAATCCTACCAATTCAGTGCGAAATCTCATCCCTCAAGCTCGCAGTCAACCTTCTCCCTGAAACTTCAGAAGAAGAGGCTCGTTTCTTGGAACTAATCCAATTGGATGAAACTCATCTTGATTCTGCCTTGGCTAATGAAGCCCATAAGAAATGAGTCAAGGCGCAATTCGAAAAGAATGTCAAACCATGTGTCTTCTCAGAAGGTGACCTGGTCTTACTTTACGACCAGGAGTCCGATAAGTTAGGAGCAGGGAAGTTCTAGTATTCATGGATGGGCCCCTATATTGTTAAGCGTGTATTAGCAAAAGGAGCCTATGATTTAGTGGATTATGATGGGATTCCATTGGCGTAACCCCACAATGGGTTGTACCTTAAGCGTTACTATGCTTGACTCAGTGTAGTAACTCGTATGCTTTTGTTACATTTTTGTTTTCACTAAGAGAAATCGTTTTTCGTTAGGTAATCCACTTTTGCATTTGTTATAGATGTCAAACCCATTAGAATCATTTGTTGGATATGCCGACGGAGCAAGCCATAGTTCATGGAACCTATCTTCTATGGCCTGGGCCATCTTTGATCCAAGCGGCGAGTTAATAAGTTTCAGAGGGGTATGTATTGACCACTCAACAAACAACATCGCTGAATACAATGCATTGATAGAGCTCCTCTCTGATGCCGTCATGCATGGCATACGCCGACTTGTTGTCAGGCTAGACCCACAACTCGTCATTCTACAACTCACCGGTATCTATTATGTACGAAATCCAGCTATCTATCGCATGTTCCTAAGGGTCAAAATTTTGGAAAGATTGTTCGATTCAATCCAATATCAACTTATTTCCAGAAACTTAAACACATTAACAGATTCATTGCCAAATTATGTGTTAGATAGACATTTGCGACAGTTATAAAAGAAAAGCATCTCATCAATATTTGCATCAGGATCATGTAACTCAACCAAATTGAAGCTTCGAAAATCAAAAATATATATATAACTGTTTATGGTTTTCACATAATGTTCTGTGTCCAAGACAAAATCGGTCAAATGACCCAAAAACTCAAAATGCTAGGGGGCACCCTAGTCTAATGGTGCTGGTCATAACAAGTCACCGCTTGTGCAATCATGCGTAAAAGCCTAGTCTATCGGCGTGGCACGCCAGTAGTATGTTGCTTGAATCTCAGAGGCAGCTCGTCAATCCTCACATTCAGGATACTGAGAGTGAGGCCTTCGATCTGATCCTGTAATGCTGCAAGAGTCTCGGCCACATCTAGGTCGCGAAGGACAGTCCTCCCTACAGCCTCTCTTTCTGGAACAATAGTTGGTTCTCTCAGGCGCACTACTGGGTGCACCAGTCCGATATCTGCATGAGCACATGAGTTTTGATTAGTCTTGATAAAAGAAATAACGGGAACATTATACAAGCAATAAACAGGGATATGGTCAGAAATTTTACCTATAGCACTCCACTGCTCACCAGCCGGTAGGACCAAATCTGGGTCACCCCAGAAATCCATACCACCATATGGACACTTGGCATAAACCATCTCCTGACGGTTGAACCACTCGAAGAAGGCATCATAGAAAGAAACCTGTGGCTGACTAGTATGGCGGGGCATAAGGTCAACCCATCTCTGCATCCGTGGCTCAGTTGGTGGCGGCAAACCAAGTGAAATGTATTGTGGCTGCATCAGTGGGACCTTCTCCAAGGCAAAAGCAGTCAAAATGGAACCATAGCCAAAGTTCTTAGATCACCCATTTTTCACCTTGGTAAGCTGTTCTTTTATCACTGGAAGTACTGAATCACACCAGTTGAACACCTTCGGTTCAAGGCATTCTAAGGCATATTGCATATAGGACTTGTTGGCCAAGTGAAGAGCTGCACCACCAGCTAGTCTAGCAAAAGTGAACAAGATGGTCCTCAAAGACTAGTCAGTGACATCTCAGATGTTGATCTTGCCGTCCCTACTTGCATGAGATCCTTCTCTACAGTATCGGCGAATATAATCCCTCACGGACTCACCCCCACGGGCGGAACCTGATAGTGAGAGAGGGGAACCACGCCTCGATAAAGCGGTCAAAAAATAGATGTCCACAACAGTCAAGGGGATGGATTTGCCTCTAATCTGGAACACCTAGTTGGTAGGATCCCATGCATCGAGGAAATATTGCAACAAGTTGATTTGTTGCCTCATGCTAGAGTGCGCAAGAAATTGAGAAAACCACATTTCCGCAATGCAATTACCGTACCCGAATCATGTAAAGCAACCATGTCATCTTCTTCATGCTTGCATTCTCACCATGTAACAACCATTTTGCTTTGATGAATCTCTGAAAACAAAGAAGAGAAGAGTCAGGATCCTGATTTGGCAAAAAACAGGCAAAAGTTCTATGAAAAAATAGTGCATAAAGTTCCCTCCTTGCGCCCATCGCACCCTAGCTGTGTACTAGGAGCGATGCATACTGACTGGCCAGTGGCCAGCCTAGTATGCATCGCACCTTTCAATGTACACAGGGTGTGATGGGGGCAGAATGAATTGTTCAAACCCCATAGGCTCAGAAAAGCAGGGAGACATGCTCAGAATTCAAAAAGAAAGGAATGCAACTGAAGAGCACAGGTTTAGCTCCTACCTGGTCTAGACAACGCCAAGAATCATCCATAGAATCTCCCAGAATTAGCTAGTGAAAATCAAGGGGGAAAACACCTCCAAAGCTCCAACAGTCTCAAGCTCAAATGAAATGGTAAAATGAGGGGTAAAAAACTACTTTTAAGTTACTTTTCACGTAATTCAAGTAGGGTATTAGTGTTTTAACTCTTTTTTCAAGGATGTATTCTCATTCCTAATCAGTTTGATGGAGCAATTGAACAGGTAGGACGACCGTCAAAAGAACATAGTGTTAACAATGGGTCGAATATCAATGACCATTATCACGAGTAGTTTTTGTGCGAAATTCAAGCTCGTTAAAAATTAAACCTAAGCAATGAGAAAATGTTCCCCCAGAGTGTAAGCTCATTAAAAAATGAACCAACCTCCAGTAAATAACCATTTCGAATGCATTATCATCAGCTTCTGAGCCCTGGTCGTGTTCTTGCCATCACTTCCAGTCTGTTTAGCCATCATACACCTCCATTTGATTGTTTACCCTTTTGAGGAACAACTGTGAAGAGTGATTCTGTCAGCCATCCTTGTGACACTACCATGATTGGAAAATTCCAAACCTTACTGGGAATTAGCAGCTACCCGAAAATATCACTCGTTCCTCAAAGACGAGTCTCCTTTAAGCTCTTTACACCTGACTCGTAAAATATGAAAAGATTTCCGAGCAGTTGGCCTCTCCAGCTCGTTAAAGCTACCAAGAGTGCTATCCCTCCTCTAGATTTTAATCTTTTTGGACCTGAGGGATTATTACACAAAAATATCGAGCGCTTGTCTTGTTCGGTTCATTAAAACTATCGAAAATTCATCCCTTTCGTATTATTTTATACTTTTTCGGACTTAAGGGATTATATGACGAAAAAGGATTACTGGAGTTTCCTTTTTGTCCCTTTTCAGACTCTCTAAAATTGAAAAAGGACCAAGTTGTCTTTGTCGTTAAACTCGTTAAAACCAATAGCGACAAAGTTGTCCGTATGGATAAGAACGAGTTTCACTATCGCTAGGATTGTTAAAACATAGTGACAGGTTTTCCCAAAGGGCGAATTATAGAACAAGCATATGTTATCCTCCTCAAGCTTGACAAAAATAAAGAGGTATTGGTCAGCAATGACTAGGGAAAATTGGGAAGAAAACTTGAAGAAAATGTATTGGTAGCGAGTCGCTCTTGAACATGACACTTTCACTCTGTCACCATGATTGAGTCAGGTTGGGTTATTTCATTCACCGGTCATATTACCATCGGTCCACCGTACCATCCATCTTTGGGGTTAACGCTACCAATCCATTTTAGTGTTGCCAATATGTTCAAGAGAAGTTGATCAGAGAATTCACCAACCCATCATGTGTCTCACCCGCTGCAATACGTTCACACTCCATTCTTTCATGACCGTCGCCCTAAACCATGTATCATCAGATCGTTTTCACCTCCACAAAATCATTTTCTCCATTCTGTGTCATAGATGTGGGATTCATTAAGGCCCTCCTACGATGGGTTACTTATTGTCGAGCACAGCTCATTATCCAAGAAGGCAACCTAGGAACAACCCTTTCAATAATTTGAAGCTTGCATGCCTCAATGGCAAGTTTCTCACTTCTGACGATAGGTTTACATCAATGGCCTTCGACTGAAAGATTTTGCGTGGTGTTCGATGCCAAGTCCCATTTTCACACCATACAAATTGTACTATAGTACCTTCAGGGTCATCATCATTATCGGTGATTCCTCTTGCGCCTGTTAACAGCTTACATCATTGGCTGGTAATCAGGTGATGTCTTTCCATGTTCGACTCCAGAACATTTTTCACATGGATCGACTTGTACTTCGGGTGAAGATTGAACGATTTTTGAAGACCCCGGATCTAGTTTCATCCATCCAGGTTGCAATATATTCAGGAAAATAAAGTCATCAAATGTACATCATTGCTGCATAGATGATCATCCGAATCAAAGGATGATGGCTCTATCAGAATCATCAGTCTGCCACATAGACGGTTGTCTGTCCTATGTACATGAAAATGAATTTATAGAGCTGAGCATGGGAATTCCTGCCTTAGCTAGATCATGAAAATACTATGAAGATAATGTATTGTATTGTATCTTATTACAAGTTACCTTCCACTTTGAAAGAACCTCGGATCCTCATGATAAAGCATTTCACCCAACATCAGAAGATTTTCGACCTCATGCTTTAGGGGGCAACTGTTATAGACATATTTGGGCACTGCAACCCCAATCAAATATGTCCATAAACCAAGGGCTTCTGAGTCCCTAAAAGTGTTGTTTCATGCCCTAAAGGAACACGGTCAGCTGATTACATCATCTCCCAAAAGTTCTCCACAAAAAACTTCTCAGAACTAGTCAAAACTGGACCATACAGACTGCTCAGTTCAGAGGGTGCGATGCATCTCACCTACTCAATGTCAAAAGTGCGATGCATACTAGAAATCCCTTCTATAGGGTGTGATGGGCGAGAGTAGACAAATTGCAGAGATAGTTTGCAAGGTGGATGATCATAGAATCTTCCAAAAACTTCTCCTCTCTCAATTCACCCAGGGATGAGTAAGAGATCATCAATCTCCAAGTGGAATCAAGAACTATCAAAGTGAGGACACTAATAAAAATCCCAGAAGCTGACTCACCCCCCTACAATCATCTATATATGGATCCCTCATCCCAGAGATCCAGAGCCTGGAATCTTGTATCTTGTAAGGAAGTGCTGTTGGTTTCCTAGTGGAATATCATCGTGTTGGGTGATCTAAGCTTTCCATGAGGTGAAGAAGGGATTTCATGCTGGGAGGATGATGCTGGGTCAGATCAATGTGTTGTAATCCTCTCTTCTAATCTCTATATCAATAAGGCTAATCAAGGTTTCCTCCACATTCTTGTATGTTTGCTAATATATGTATGTATGTAGTCAATATATATTTGGTCCTATATTGTTTATGACTGTGGATCTTTGCACTTTGAAGGTATTATGCTGCTTTGACTTTATAGGTACTCTTTGAAGTGGAGTGGTCAAGGAAGGAGCGGCAAAAACCTGTCAAAGAGGAGGAGGAACAAGCAAGGAACTGAGCGAAAGATCAAGGTTGGTATTCTTTGCTCCTCTCCTATCTACTTCTCGTAAAGGAAAGCGAAAGTAACTTTAATCTGTTTGTTTCTAAGATAGCTACCCATCTTACTGGGACTAGAAACTCTGCATAGACACTAGATTTCCCAATAATAGATATCCTACTAGGAAGGCCCTGGATTTATCCTATGGCTGCAGTGGTTTCAACATACTTTAGAAAGATTGCATTTCCTTTTTAAGGAGGAATTATAATCGTTTATCAACAAACCTTCCTCCCCAACGGTTCATAGGTTACGTTAATCATTCCAATGATCCATGTAAGCTCTCAATCACTTTAAAATATTGGAGTAGGCCTCCTAAAAGACCCGACCTTAATGGTTACTTTTTCCCTACCACCTCCGAGTTATCTGGCGGAAGTGGCCATGGTGGAAACCTGCAATATGATATCTTCTATATCTACAAGGATTCAGAAGATTTCTAAAAATTTTGTTAGCATTTATCATCGCTAGGTCTTGCCTCCAAGCCCAATAGAAATATTGTAACAATTAATTTTCTTGGCCTGGAAGGCAAACCCAAATCAATGCCCATTGAGTGTTTGGATACATAGGTCTAAGGAATATGGAACCTCTTCAGATCCTTGGTCGCATGTACATTTTACAGACGAAGGAATCATTCAGTCAATGATGATAGGAGAGGCACCATGGGAGGATTACCACCACCGTTCCCATCTTCGGGATTACCATGAAGATTATCCTAGAGACCTTAATCATCCTTTAGTTTTTGATTTTCTATTAAATACTGTAAATATAGTGGATTCCAAGCAAAATCGGTATCTCTTGAACCTTCATTCCATCCACCTAATTTCCATGAGTAGTTTGGTGAATGTAATGAAGCTTGGGGGGCATGCACCTAGTTGTAAAGATAAGTTTCCTTGTAGGTTATGTTATTGGTTTGTCACACCATTCACCTTTGTCTATTATGGATGAAGCCATCCTGCTTCACTGCAGTGATTTCCATCTGGTTACAAGAGACTCTCCTTTTCATCATGCTGGGGGCATGCAAACCACACGAGCAGGTTTACGCAAAGTTTAAGCTCGTTAAAAAATAAACCTAGAAATGAGCATATGTTTCCCCAAAGTTCAAGCTCATTAGAAAATGAACCCACCCTTGGTAAATAACCTTTGTGATCGCATTACTATCAGCTTTTGAGCCTTGGTTGTGTTCTTACCATCACCTCCACTTTTTAGCCGATCATACACCTCCACTTGATTGTTTAGCCTTTTGAGGAATAGTTGCAACGAGTGATTCTGTTAGCCACCTTCTTTACACTGTCGTGATTGAAAAGTTACAAACTTACCTGGAACCAGCTACTACCCGAAAATATCACTTGTTCCTCAAAAAACGAGTTTTCTTTAAACCCTTTTCAGACTTGTTAAATATGAAAAGATTGTCAAGCATTCCAACTCGTTAAAGTTTTTGGAAATAACAATTTTTCTCTAAACCCTTTTTAGACTCGCTAAATATGAAAATATTGTCAAGCATTCGAACTCGTTAAAGTGTTTGGAAATAATGAGTTTTCTTTAAACCATTTTTAGACTCGTTAAATATGAAAAGATTGTCAAGTATTCCAGCTCGTTAAAATGTTTGGAAGTAACGAGTCTATTTTAAGCTCTTTTTAGACTCATAAAATATAAAAAGATTACCGAGAAATTGGCCTCTCCAGCGCATTAAAGTGATTGGAAGTGCCATCCACCTATATTTTAATCTTTTTGGACCTGAGGGATCATTACACGAAAAGATCAAGCGCTTGTATTTTCAGCTCGCTAAAGTGATCAGAAAAGTCATCCCTTTCGTATTATTTTATACTTTTTCGAACTTAAGGGATTGTACTATGAAAAAGGACTATTGGAGTTTCCTTTCCATCTCTTTTCAGACTCTCTAAAATTGAGAAGGACCGAGTTATCTTTGTCGTTAAAATAATAGCCACAAACTTGTCCATTACAGACAAGAGCGAGTTTCACTGTCGCTAGGCTCACTAAAACATAGCGATAGGTTTGCCTAAATGGAAAATTATAGAACAAGCATATATTATCCTCCTCAAGGTTGATGAAAATAAAGAGGTACTGGTCAGCAATGACTGGGGAAAAATTGGGAAGAAAGCTTGAAGAACTTTATTGGTAGCAGGTCGCTCTTAAACATGACACTTTCACTCCATCACCATGATTGAGTCGGGTTGGGTTATTCCGTTCACCGATCATATCACCATTGATCCTCCATACCATCCATTTTTTGGGTCAAATCTACCAATCCATTTCTGTGTCGCTGATATGTTCAAGAGAAGTCGCTCATAGAATTCACAAACCAGCTAACATCTCATCTGTTGCAATACCTTCATGCCTCATTCTTTCATGACCGCCACCTTGAACCTTGTATCATCAGATCGATTTCACCTCCACAAAATCATTAGCTCCATTTTGTGTCATAGATGTGGGATTCATTAGGGCCCTCCTATGATAGGTCACTTCTTGTCGACATCAGCTCATTATACAAGAAGTTGACTTAGGAACAACCCTTTCAGTACTTTGAAGCTTGCATGCCTCAATGACAAGTTTCTCACTTTCGGCGACAGGTTTACATCAATGGCCTTCGACCAAAAGATTTTGCGTGGTGTTCGACATCGACTCATATATTAACACCATGTGAATTGTACTATAGTACCTTGAGGGTCATTATCATTATCAGTGATTCCTCTCACGCCTGTTAACAGCTTACACCATTGGCTGGTAATCAGGTGATGTCTCTCCATGTTCGACACCAGAACATCTTTTCACATGGATTGATTTGTACTTCAGGCAAAGATTGAACGAGTTTGAAGACCCAAGATCTAGTTTCATCCATCCAGGCTGTGATATATTCAGGAAAATAAAGACATCAAATGTACTCTATAGCTGCACAGATAATCATCCAAGCTAAGGGATGATGGCTCTACTAGAATCATCAGTCTACCACACAGACGGTTGTTTGTCCTATGTACATGAAAATGAATTTATAAAGCTAAGCATGGGAATGCCTGCCTCAACTAGATCATGAAAATATTATGAAGATAATGTATTGTATTTTATCTTATTATAGGTCACCTTCTAGTTCGAAAAACCTCGGATCCTCATGATAAAGCATTTCTCTCAACATCAGAAGATTTACAACCTCATGCTTTAGGGGGCAACTATTGTAGACATATTTGGACACTGTAACCCCAATCACATATGTCCATAAACCAAGGGCTTCTAAGCCCCTAAAAGTTTTTTTTCATACCCTAAAGGAACAAGGTCAGCTGATTACATCATTTCCCAGAAGTTCTCCCTGAAAAACTACTTAGAACTGGTCAAAACTAGACCATACAGATTGCTCCATGCTGAGGGTGCGATGAATCTCACCTTTAACACACAAAGGGTGTGATGCATACTGAAAATCCCTTCTGTAGGATGCGATGAGCGAGAGCAGAAAAATGGCAGAGGCAGTTTGCTAGGTGGAAGCCTAGAGAATCTCCTAGAAACTGCTCATATGACACTTGCCTCTCTGAATTCGCCTAGGGATGAGTAAGAGATCATGAAATCTCCAAGTGGAACCAAGAACTATTAGTGAAATGACACTAATCAAAATCCTAGAAGCTGACTCACCCACCTACAAATATCTATATATGGATCCCTCATCCTAGAGATCCAAAGGCTGGAATTTTGTATTTTGTAAGGAAGTGTTGTTGGTTTCTCTGTGAAACATTGTATTGTCGGGTGATCTAGCTTTTCATGAGGTGAAGAGGGTTTTCATGCTAAGAGGATGGAACTTGATCAGATAGCTTGGTTGTAATCCTCTCTTCTGCTACTTCTATCAATAAAGCTATTAGATTTTTCCTCGATATGCTTGTACATCTCTGAATCTTGCATTTGTGTATGCATTTGTATGGTTAATATACATCTGATCCTATATTGTTTATGGTTATAGATCTCTATGATTTGATAGTATTTTGCTGCTTTG
Source organism: Pinus taeda (assembly GCA_000404065.3). NCBI lineage: Eukaryota > Viridiplantae > Streptophyta > Pinopsida > Pinales > Pinaceae > Pinus > Pinus taeda. The sequence goes on from APFE030982226.1 coordinate 22,815, forward strand.
ACTCTACTGGTCTTCTTTGAAGTGGGACAAGTGAGAAAGGAGTGGCGAAAGCTCTATCAAGGGAGAGAGGAAACAAGCAAGGATCCAAGAGAAAGACTGAGGTTGGTAGTCTCTGCTTCTCTCTCATCTATCTCTCATAAAGGAAAACACAATTGACTTTAAATTGTTTGTTTCTAAGATAGATGTGATACAGGAAAATTTTCCCTCTGTGGACAGAGGCAACCCCTCTAGCCCTAGAGTGGGTCTATTCACAAACAAGGACAGATCAACAATATTGTTCCTTAAATAGTTAAAGTTGGAGGCCTACCTCAACCGGTGGTCGATGGAGTTCTGTTGCGCTGCTCCAGCTTTCGTTTCCTTCTCCTTGATGAGTGATCAACATGAAACAATGCAAAGGAAATACAACAAAGCACGTAACCGGATACAACAATGAACTATTTACTCACAAAGTCAAGAAGTCATGAGCTACCAAGTACATTACATACAAGACATAGGAAAACATCATTGATTGCATTAATAATGAAATAAGAGTAAGCTTACAACTAGAGTCTTGACGTCACAATCCTTCTTAGAGGGATATAGCCAGCATGTTCTTCAAGCATTCACTCTTTGAAGATGGATCTCCCAACATACAAAGGTCTCTCTCTCACTCATAAGTTTGACATGAAATCAAGGGCACTTCACAACCTTCACCAAACACTCTCACACTAGCTATCTATCAAAAGCACCCAAGAATTTACCAACTACCAACTATTAGCTGATCATATCAAAAGTGAGTGTTTAAATAGGAGAACGAGTCTCCATAAAAGGGGGAAGAGAGAGCTTATCACTAAGGAAGGTAGCACAAATGAAGGAACTTCCATGCCAGGGAAGGAAGGGCGACACAACCTATGCTAACAATTAGGTCTGGAGTCATCCAGAAGGTCGACTGTTGGAACAAATTCGCCCAATCTAGGTCATCGCGGGTACATAACTGAGCTTCAGCACTGACATCACAAGTGAGCAATGAAAATAGTCAGATCATTGCTAAAGATAATAAGCAACCTCGCGCTGGGGCATGAAATTAGACCATCATGCTAATCAGATGTACTTCCGCATTGGCAGCGTAGCTTGACTATTTAGAAGCGCCATTCAGCGTGTTTATTAAGCCAATAGTCGTGATGAGGCAGATAACTTAGGAAAAGTGGGTCAACTGGCATGGTTAGAGAGCATTTGTTCAACATGAGCATGTTTGACTTGGACACATGACATAGTAGATGGACTGGGGGTGAAGGCAGTGAAAAATTACTATGTAATAGATGCCCCCTAAAGTATGAAGCCCAAGAGAGTGGGAGGGGTGAAATGCTTTACCAAACTAACTGAGCTGGAACACCAGCTGGAAGAACTTGCAGGTGCAAGTACAACTGATATATATGATAGTGAAATACATGTAGTCTAGGCATGGACACAACCATCCAAAAGACATATGAACTAGGTCTGTGGTATGGACGCAACCATCTAGCTAATGAGACCATGATAAGGATAAAGGTATGGTCGCAGCCATCCATAGAGACTTAGGCATGGTCGCAACCATCCATCAGTGAGTCATGTAATCACGAACCAATCCACGCAACCCGAACATGTGTGATCTAAGTTCAGGGTCTTGAACCCAACCAATAATAGTACAAATTCTAACATGTGAATAGAGGCGCTGAAGTTGAGCATGATAAAAAATCGCCTGATTACCGGTCAATGATGCAAACCGTTAACAAGCACGAGAGAAACCACCAATAATGCCAATGGTTCTCAAGGTACTGTCCAGTACAATCCACGAAGTGTGAAGAATGAATTGAAGTCAAACATGCGTGGAATCACCCAATCAGTGACCAATGATGTAAGTTAATCGTCAGACGTGAAGAACTTGCCATTGAGGCATGCAAGCTTCAAGGTACCAAAGGGATCTCTAGATCAATCTCTTGGATAATGAGCTGATGTTGACAGGAGACGACCTGTCGCAGGAGGGCCATAATGTTTCCCCCATCAACGACACAAGACAAGGAACAAGTGGTAGAGGGTGAAAAAGAGTATCAGAGGAAAAGGCAAGGATGTAAACTGTAGAAGGATTATACTCTTGAACATGTCGGCGACATGACTCCGAAGGGTGGGAGCATTCAAGTACCAAAGTATCAGAGGCTTTAATGGAGACAACATGAGTTGGATGGAGTGAGGCTAAATGACAACCCAAACCTGTGGAAGGCCGAATGATGATGTATGGATGTCCCAACCCAACAAGAAGCAGAAGTGTTGATGTTCAAGAGTGACTAGTTGCCATAGACAATCAGTGACATTTTCCAAATTTTCCCCCACCATTGCTGGCGAGTACCCCAATTATTTTTGAAAACAAGCTTGAAGGGGATAGCATATGCTTGTGGTATAAGCTCAACCTTCGGTCAAATCCAACCTAGTAATAGTTTAATGAGCCCTAGGGAGGAGAAGCTCGAGTCTCATCATGGTGATGAGTCCAAGGTCATCAGGGTTTAACGAGTCCGACATAGGTAAAACTCGGAGTCTTTTTCATGTTTAGGGAGTTTGAAATAGACACGGAAAAGAAAGCTCCAAGGGGGATCCTTTTTATTTAAGTTGTGTCTCTCGAGTCCGAAAAAGTATAAAACGATACTCAAAAGAACCACTTGACCATTATGATCAAGGAGTACTTTTCATGATTAGTGATCTCGACCCAAAAAAGTAAAAAAAGCGATCGAAATCATGTCATTTCACATCCAATAATGAGCCTGAAACGATAAAAAATTGACAATATTTTCTCGTTTACACGGTCAAAAAAGAGCTTAAAATAGACAACCTCTCATTCCATTTAACGAGTCGAAAGGAACAACTCGGCTACCTTTTCATTTTTTTGAGTCGGAAAAGAGCGTTAAAGATGACTTTACGGACTAAGTGCACACGCAACTCCACCACCTGTAATTTTGCATGGAAACACATCAAGCATAAAATCGATTCGACATAAATAATGCGGAAACATGATTAAAAGTTAAAATCCCAACTAGCCATGCAAAAAAGGGTAAAAAATCCACATTATAAAGTGCAATTTTTAAACATTTTTAAAAAATTACTATATAAGGGGGGTAAACCAATTCATTTTTACCATTTTCACTATACAATTCACCATTGGAGATTTTAGAGTGCCAACCCGTGTTAACTTTGTGAGCTAATTGTGGCCTCATCGGTTGACGGTTCACAGTGAAACTTCGATCAAGTGGGTATTCATTCTCCAGCGCTTCATTTCGTTGGTTTTTTTTATGCATTTGACCATTAGATATGCAATTTTGGGTGGATTTTTAAATTAACATCCACCGCTCGGTCATCGCAGATATACCGCTCGGGTCCGCAATGACCGAGTGTGGCTTGCATGTAATGTGTCCCGATCATCGTAGAAATCTGATGTACTTCTGCGATGACCGTGAAAAATTTGAACTATGAACCTTGCGCCATCATGACTGTTTTGAAAAAACTTGCGATGGTGACGCAAAATCATGTTCTTATGCAAATTATGGACTAATTTTCATGAATGAAGTTCTAATTCATTTTTTCTCTTTATGCAGGGCATTATGGCTTATGTCTGGCAGGAGCGAGTTCACGATGCCAATGACGAGGAGGCTTTTGCTAATGCTGGATGTTGAAACGCTCTGTGTGAATGCGGATTGCTAAAGTTCTTCCTGACTCCACGTCTTCGGTCCCAACCTGATCTATTAGAGCTGATAATCCGTGCATGGAACCTGACAGACGAGAAATTTATAATCCGAGGCCGAAATATCGAGTTCGATGCGACAGATCTGTACTTTTTGACCGGATTATCCTGACGGGGAGAGAGGCCAATCTTAAAGGGCCAACATCCTGGGGGTGAGACATTAGAGATGATAATGGCATGAGTGTGCCCCTGAGCACGTAAGATGAAGAGCGGGAAGGTGGCAATCCCGATAGTAGAGGACATAGTTCTCCGTGTAGTTTTTTTCATGGTAACCAAAGCAGCAGGCTCCCAGGCCCAACACGAGGCATCGAAGACTCATATGCGATTAGCTCTCGAATGCCTTAATCCGACCATGTTTAACTGGGCGGAGACAGTGATAGCAAATATGAAGATACAACTCAACAACTGTCATCGAGTAGAGATGAAGTAGTTTGGTTATGGTCTATCTTGATCCCACTCATGCTGGAGCGGGTGCCAGTACTGCAGCTGCAGGACATGGTCTTGGATGCACTGAGACCACAAGAGCCAAGGATCACACGGTGGGCTCACATTATGCAACGAGGAGGTGGTGGACACCCAGTATAATGGGGGGTGATGTTCCTTGAGTGGTTGGAGAGCCAAATTGTCTTTGTTGACGACTGGCCATACGCTGGGATGGATTTCCGTGGAGATCCCAATATGCTGTTACCTCTTGGCGAGCAGTGGGATGATGGTGGTAAGGCGCTTGATCAAGCTATTTTTATATTTTTATCTTTTATAATATTGTTGGATTTTTTTCATGCATACATCCTAATGAGGAACTCTATGGTGTTTATAGATGTGGGACCAGTGAGACCCATAGGGTTGGCTCCAGAGGCGTGGAGGGACCTAGAGGGTATCAGAGAGCTAGCCTTAGCTCCCCTAGTTGATGCTCTAGTAGAGACAGTGGCCCAAAATCTTGAGGGTCTGATAGCGGGTATCCCAGATTACATGGGGATCAAGGAGGTCCCCATAGAGTTCCAGATCCACAAAGTAGGAGTGATACCTAGGCTGCACCATTTACTGAGGCGGATTGCACGAGTGGTGGTGTGCTACAGGGAGCACAACCCACCACAGTAGACAGTTAGGTTTTATCCTGCTGATTTTTGAGAGACATGTGTCTCGGATGTATGGAGAGCACATATTCTTTTAGACATATACATTTATTTTTTGAGCGCCTTGATGCGCCACACGATATATATATATA
>APFE030982226.1:27952-41973 GCA_000404065.3 Pinus taeda
TTCATTATTGTGTTTTAAATGCTTTTGTATGTTGTTTTGGTTACATGTTACGCAAATGTCTATCTAATACATAATTGGCTAATGCATCAGCTAACGTGTTTAATCATCTTGGAATGTGTTGATATGTGATGAAATCAAAATTCCTTTCTAACAACTTAACACGTAAATACAACCTTAAAATCTGATGATCTCTAACGGAATAATTCCCATTAAGTTGGTGGACGACAAGCTGAGAGTCTAGATTTACAACCAATGCATGAATGCCCAAGTTAATAGCCTTAGTTAGTAGTTCAATAAAAACACTATATTCAATGACATTGTTTGTGGTACAACCTAGACAAACACCTTGAAGGTCTACTAACTTACCGTGAAGATCGTAGATTGCCCATGCTGCAGAAGATAGGTTGCATGTACTACGGCAGGCACCATCAGTGAAACCAATGTAAGGTGTACCAGACATTTGCATACGAAGAAAAAGACACAATAAGTGGCAATCATGCCTACACACCAAACAAAAACATGCAAACACACACACACAACACACTTGCTGAAAACACACGTATGTACAAATCAGAGTGCATGGGGTTCATGCATAATATTTTTTCAAGTAAAGCCCATTTCGGGGCTTTTCCAGAGGGTTGCCTTCATAATCAATCAGCTCGTAGGCCCCTTTTTGCAAAACTCACTTTACAATATAAGGCCCGTGCCACATAGTTTCGAATTTGCCTGCCCCCAACTTATCATTCGATTGATCATAAAGCAGGATTAAATCTCCTTCAACAAAAGAAAGAGGATGAACAATATGATTGAAGTGAGTTTTCACTCTCTTCTTCTGTGCTTCAATAGCTAGAGAGGCTAGTCGATGGGTCTCATCTAGTCGCTCTAGGCAGAGAAGGCGTTCTTCTACCGGAGTAGTGTTGGGGAGTAATTTGACATCTAACTTCAAAGAAGGGATCTCACACTCAATGGGAAGGGTAGCCTCCAGACCATATACCAATTGGAATGGGGTGAATCCGGTGGCATCCTTCACTGAAGTTCGATAGGCCCATAGGGTGGAGAATAGCATCAGATTCCAGTTGGACTTGTGCATGCCGATGGTACGTTGAAGCATTGTAACTAGAACTTTGTTGACAGCTTCCACTTGCCTGTTGGCCTGAGGATAGTACGGTGTCGAGCTATCATGCCACAGGCCCAACTAAGTTATTAACTTGGTCATCATATGATTATGGAAATGTTTTCCGTGATCAGTGATGATAGCCTGAGGGACTCCAAATCGTGAGATAACATGTTTGAACAAAAATTGTGCTGCTGTGTGACCGTCTTCAGATAGTGTAGGCATTGCCTTGGCCCATTTTGTGAAATAATCAATAGCAATGATGATATACCCATGCCCCGTGGCCGAGCGAGGGTTACAGGTCATATCATTAATGCCCCATTTGGAAAAAGGGCCGATGGTAACAACAGGGTGCAATGGAGCAGGAGGCGCACACATTTTCCGTTGGTAGATTTGGCACTCATGACAAGAACGGATAGCAAGAATGAAATCCTTAAATATGGAGGGCCAAAAATAACCAGCACAGAGAATTTTCTGAGCAGTGGCATATCCGAACATGTGACCACCACAGGCGCCAGAATGGCAGTCATTTAGAACTCGTTCGGATTCCTCGAGAGTTAAAAATTTGCGTAGGACAGAGTCGGCACCAAATCGGTACAGGATGTCCCCAATAATGCGATAAGGTTGAGACTAATGGCGAATCCATCGTCGAGCGTCCTTGGATAGATCAGGATGAAAAGAGGACATCTGGAGATAGACAAAAATATCCTCGTACCAAGGGTCAAGGGTGCTGATCAAGAATAGATTTTCATCCGGAATATGATCCTCTAACCGAGAGAGTGTGGTTATAGATGGCAGAGAGCAAATCAACTCAGTAAAGATGAGGGACTTCTTAGACTTGGCAGTGGTGAACTCTAAGTCGAACTCTTGGAGGATAAAAATCCACTTCAAGTATTTGCCCCCCAGTAACTGACGTGACAAAATGTACATCATCGAGTTGCAATAAGAAATTGCCATCATGGTATGCAATAGTATATAATGGCGGAAACGTTGGACGACACAAACAGCGACCAATGCCAACTTCTCAACATGGGCATAGCTAGTTTCCACATCAAGTAAATTGTGGCTGAGATAATAAATGACATGCTCAACACCATCATCATCATCTTGAACGAGAACCATGCCGATAGTGGTGTCAGCAATGACTAAGTAAAAAGTGTAGTCCCGATGATAGTCAAGAGGACATAACAAGTGAGCAGAAACAAGGAGAGCCTTGAGGTGCTCGAACGACTCTTGGGCGGCGACATCCCAATGAAAAGGAGTGTCGCGCTTCAATAGTTGCGTATAGCCCTTAGCTACTTTGGCATAATTCGGAATGAATCGACGTAGAAAATTCGCTTTTCCCTGCAAGCTCTACAATTGCTGCAAAGAGGCAGGGGGAGGAAGATTTAGGATGGCTTCAACTTTAAGAGGATCCAAACGGATACCCTCTCAGGAGACAATGAAACTGAGAAGTCGGCCAGAATCGACACAGAAGACACACTTATGTGGATTGAGCTGAATACGATAGTGTCTACAATGAAGAAAAATTTCCCGAAGGTGAGTGGGATGGTCTTGACGCCTTACCGAATGAGCTAGAAGGTCATCAAGGTAAGGTTGCACAATGTGTCGAATATCATGGAATGCATATGACATTGTGCTTTGGAAGGTGGCACCAACATTCTTTAAGTCGAAAGGGAGTTTCTTATAAGCAAAAGTGCTCCACTGACAGATAAAGGCGGTCTTGTGTTGATCAGCGGGGGTGATATTAATCTGGTTATAACTAGAAAAGCCATCCATGAATGAATATATATCACTTCTGGCACACTCATCAATGAGCTGGTCAATGAAGGGTGTAGGGAAGTTATCTTTGGGATAGGCTCGATTAATATCACATTAGTCAATACAAAACCTGATAGTGCCCTGTTTTTTAGTAACAGGTGTTGAGGAGGTAAATCCCCTCTATGGACAGAGGCGATCCCTACTAGCCCAAACTAGGTCTAGAAACAATCATACAACGCTACAGCACAAGTTCCTAATTGCAAATTAAAGACCAACGATGAAAGTCTACCTAGATTCCAATGCTGGTGCTTGTAGAAGAGGTGGTGCTCCTGTTCCTTTGCTCTGGCAGATCATGATCCCCACGATCTCCATGAATGGACACTTGCACATACAAGAAACGACACAAACACAAGCATAAAATCCAAGATATGAAACTATATATCAGTCAAAAAGGATATAACTCATCATCATCACAAATAACAATAAGAGTGGAACCATAACCAATAGTCATTTATTAATAATTCATCAAAGAAGAATACAACCAAAGTTCTGATGCTAGATTCTCCTTTGGCTGGGTAGTCAGTAGCATGTGCCTTGCAAAGCTTGTTGGGAATAGGAACAAGCCTCTCTCTCTTTGGTTATTGGACAAGAATCTCCTTACTTGGATTTGGCCTTATGGGAATGAAGAAGGCTCTTGCAGCATGAAGCTCTTGGAAACTTGACAATTCTCAATCTCTGGAACTCTGGAACTCCAAAAACTAACTTGCCAAGGAAAATGGACAAGCTTTTATAGATGGAGGAAGAGGAGTTGGGATCATCCACAATAATCATGGGATTGGCTCTATCATCATGGAAGCTTCCATGAGGGGTGGCAAACCACTTCCTCTCTATGGAAATCCATAGCCAAACCACCCAACTCAAGATAGATGTAGTCCAGGAATTTGTTAGGACAAAACTTCCGCCATTTGTTTGTTAAAAAACACCACTGATTATGGTAACAATTTGCTGTGTAACAGATGCCCCCTAAAGCATGAGGTCCGAGAGAGAGAGGGGTGAAATTCTTTACAATAACATGTCCAACCGAAAACACTACCGCCAGAAAACCTACATGGAGAAGTACAAATGATATCTCAAATACATGATATATGTGGTATGGGCACAACCATCCATAGCAGAGTACATGATAATCTAGATCCAAGGTATGGGCGTAGCCATCCAGTGAATGAGTCATGTAATAATCATAATAATCCACAAAATCATAGCCTGGATCCCAACAGACAAAATCTAGGGTCTTGCACTCCATCTCGATCCGAACAAAGTGCAAGTTCAAGCATGCGAATATAGGAGTCGAAGTCGAACATTCAGGAACATCGTTTGATTACCAGCCAATGATGAAAATTGTTAACAGACACGAAAGGTACCACCAATAATGACAATGGCCCTCAAGGTACTATAGGTAGAATCTTTGGCGTGCGAATTAGTGAATCGACGTCGAACACCCGTAGAATCATTCGATCGGAGGCCAATGATGAAAACCTCGTGTCAAATGCGAAGAACCTGCCATTGAGGCATGCAGGCTCTAAGGCACTAGAAGGGAGTCTCTAGATCAACTTCCTGGATAATGAGCTAAAGTCGACAGGAAGTGACCCTGATCGAAGGTGGGCCATAGTGTTTCCCACATCATCGTCACGAGACAGAGGAAGATAATGTGTTTGTGAATCAGGATTATGTGAGTTATCAGAGGGAGGTTGATATTTCACAGAGGTCAACTTCTCTTGAACATATCGGTGGCATGATAGTGGACTTAGCAATATTTGACATCAATCAATCAGAGGTCATGGTGACAAGGCAAAGAGCAGATGAGAGGTCAAACAGGATCACCCAAACCCACGAAGGCAAGTGAAAAATGAGATGAGATGTCCCCACCCAGACACGAATGTATACAAGTGCCATGTTCAAGAGCAACATACTACCGACACGACGATGATTCTGGTTCTACTTTCCCCGCCATTTCTGGCGAGTACCCTAGTTATTTTTATTAATAAACTTGACGGGGAGAGCATATGCTTGTAAAATGTCATTTTGACGGAATCCAATGTCATCAAGTTTTAATGAGTCTGACAAAGGAAGAACTCGACAACTTTTCATGTTTAGAGAGTTTGAAAAGACAGCAGAAAAATAAACTCTAGGAGTTTCCTTTTTCGTAAAGTTGTGTCTCTCGAGCTCGAAAAAGTGTAAAATAATTCTCGAAAGAACCGCCCGACCATGGCGATCGAGGAGTACTTTTCATGATTAGTGACTTTGACCTGAAAAAGTAAAAAAGCAACCAAAATCACATCGTTTTGTAACTGTTAACGAGCTTGAAACAACAAGGGCTCAACGATATTTTCGTCTTTACACAGTCAGAAAAGATTTTAAAGACAACCGCCTCTTATTTACATTTAGCGAGTCAAGAGGAATAACTCAACAACCTTTTCATCTTTAAACGGTTAGAAAAGTGTTGAAAGAAGACCTCCATTTTTGTTCTCTTTAACGAGTCAAAAAGGGAAAAAATACTCCGTAATCTTTTCATATTTTACGAGTCAGAAAGGAGCTTAAAGGTGACTCGTCCTAGAGGAACGAGTGGTATAAAGGATAGCAACTGGTTCTGGCAATGGTGGAACTGCTCAAAACATGTAATGGTCAAGAGGCTAGCTAACAAAACCACTCTTAACTGCAGTCCCTCAGGAAAGGAAAACAAGCAAGTGAAAGCATATGATCTGCCAAAGAGATGGTGACGATGGGATGAAAACAACCAAGGCTCATCTAACAGAATTTAGCAGATAAAGACAACAATCACAAGATGTAAAATGGGTATGGGTTCATTTTTATACAAGCTTGAACCATGGAGAACTTTGCTTGGATTCGGTTTCATGTTTACACAAGCTTGAAAAAAAAAACTATGCTTGTTATAAGTTCGCATGCCCCCAGCATAATGATGCAAAATGTGGTACATGCCCCCCAAGCTTCACTGCATTCAACAAAGTGGATGGAATGAAGGTTCACTTTCGAGATCTTGGAAAGACTCGATTTGTATTTTACGAGATCTTAATCAAAAGACTCGATTTGGAAAGGGAGTTGTTTCATTTTTTTAATGAGGTTGACACAGTAAAAGAACTATCCTCATAACCCTTTTTTCAATTTTTAATGAGCTTGACACAAGATCAGGAACTATGCTCGACCAGACCCAGTTTCAATTTTTAAGGAGCTTGACATTGGAAAGCGAACTATGCTCCGACCAGACCCAGTTTCATTTTTTAAGGAGCTTGACATAGGAAAGCAAACTATGCTCCGTACGAACTTCATCATAATGAACAGGAAGTCATAGCTTCCAAGAGTGCCACTCCCGGTGGAAGGATCACATATTGGAAGTTAGGACCCAATGCCCCCAGGACACTATGCATGACAGTAGCATCACTGGATACAGGCACGGGATAAGTAGCCACGTAGTTGACCTGTGGTGAGGCAGATACAACCGGTGGATAAAAACAAGGAGGGGATGCTAACTGCGCAGGAGGCACCGGGGGACTAAAGAATGATAATTGATCTATAGTCACAATCCTTCAGTCGTGTGGAAAGCAAACCACATGGAAAAGTGAAGAGACAAGGGCCCCCATGGCATAAACATAGTCACGACCAAGGAGAAGGCTGGAATCTAAAGCACCTTGGGTAATCAGTAGGTCTATATAGACGGTTTTTCCTCCCAAAGTAATAGGTAACTTCAGAAGGATCCCTAATGGTTTACTGGTTCCTCCATCAAACGCCAACAGATTCTGTGCGACCGGCACAAGCTATGGGGAGCCCAAAGCCTGCCAAGTAGTGGAAGGCATAAGACTAATAGATGCACCCTCATCCAAGACAGTGCCAGGTACTGCCTTATCATAGGCATGTACTGTTATCTGGAAAGGCACATGGGATGGAAGGCGGAAAGCAGTCAGGTGACTCTAGTCAAAGGAAACGATTGAACTACTTGGTGGGGGAATCGTATGATTACCCCCTGCTCTGAAGAAGGACTCTCGGGATCAACTAGGATAGGAGAGTCGTTTTCGGACTTAGGAGAATCTGATGAGACGAGAAGAACATGAGCATGACACTCTTCCGAGGAAGAGTGATCAAAAGGTGTTGAATGCAAGTCGACACTTTCTCCAACCAATGGTGGGTCCAGAACCAGCTTGGCACATCCAAGCTCGGAAGGAGGAGGGCGAATAAGAGAAGAATCTAAGTCAATCTCATTGTCGACATGGAGAGGGTCTGAAGAGAGCCTCTGATAACCAACGGAGAGTTGGGGTGAAGAAGTTGTAAGACTTTCCAAAACAGCGGAAGCTTTATCCATGAGCGGAAAAAGGTGAAGGAGATGGTTTCCTTCACATAGCCTATAGGGGAATCGAATCTTCCCTTTCTTCTTACCATTTCCAGTTGATAGGGTAGCATCGCTATGAGCTTCAGAGGGCGATGAGGGGCAAGATGGATCGTGAGACCATACTTCTAAGATCCTAGGAATGCCAGGACAATCACGAAGAAGATGGTCATCATTGAACAATTTACAAGGAAACTTGACCTTCTGCAGGAGAGTAGAAGGTGGCCCAACCTGAGATGTACTCGAAGCAGTAGCTGCACTTTTAACCTCTCGCTTATGAGACTTCTTCTTCTTCATCTTCTTCTTCTTCTTCTTAGCCACCTGGTTACTTGAAGCCAGACTTTCACCAGGCAAAGTAGAAGATGAGGGCGTGGAAATAGGCGAAGAAGGTGAGAGGTCCACCTTGGAATCAACATGATATTGTTCTGGTGGAGGAACAGATTGACCAACAACTGAGACACTAGGGACCATGGAGGTTGAGAACAACCAAACAGGCAACCCAGTAGTTAACCTAGGAAGGGACAACGTTGCCATGTAAGGAGCACCAATATTCCCGAAAGGAGGAAAATGACCAAGATTCCCATCAGAGGGGATCCCTGTGTTGGTGAACTCTAGAAAAGTTGCCATCAAAACTGAAATTCACACACGGGGCTGAAAAAGAGTCAAGACACACAATCAAACAGCCAACAAATAGAATCTAACAGAGCGTGTGATTGTGGGTGATTTAATTTTTACCACATTGGAATTAAGAAACTTCATCGTTTCATGTTTTAAGAGTCAAGAAACGGATAAAAGGTGACTCTATCACTTTCAGATTTGAAACAAGCGTGAAAGGACAAGCGCTTGGTGATCCTTTCAAATTTAGGGAGTCAGAAAAGATCAAATGACTACTTAGGGATACTAGGCAAACAGGGTGTACCAAATAACCGTGAACTACAATATACACCTTGGTTTTAGAAATGAAAGAGAAATCAACCAAGGACTTTCCGTACATGCAAGAAATCTCCCCGAATGCTGTGTTCGGTGTATCATGGGTATAGGGTAACAAACACGACTTCCTATGGATAAAGGATGATACCTAGTGGGGTCTCCCCACATACTCGACGGTACGTGGGAGCACAATTCCGTACTAGAACACTATTGAGTCACAGAAGGAGGAATCACCCAACCTTGAGTGGAAACAAAAGTGACTAGGTTTAACGACGCCGGAGCACGTCTCTAGCTTAGACCTCTAAATAGTGTGTGTTATGTTCCAATGTGTTGTTAGATTCATTCAGTTCATTTTAAAGTTGATCTTGGATTATGTTTCAATTTTCAGGCCTTACCGTATGTAATGTCTCAAAATTTCCTAAATGCAAACTATATGCCACAATATATCATTTCATTCGATGAATGCTAGCTATGAGAGAGTTTGAGAGCTTTCACGCAAACAAAATGATCATACAACAACTAACAATATCTCTAATGCAGCTAATGGAAATTAAAAAAAAAATATTTCTTCAAAGTCATTAATCACTAATAACGACGAAAAGCTCTAATTCATATTAACTAATCAAAAGCAAAAGAGATTTGTTTTTCTTTTTAATGTTGATGGCAAGATGCACTAAACAAACTTTGAGAAATGATAATGAAAGAGTAAATACAAGAAAATTTCACTCAATACAAGCACAATCAGATCCCTAGATGGCAAAGCAGTCCTTCAAAACCGAAAAACGTCCCAAAGACACAAATGAGTCGTGTAATCTAGGCCCAAAGCGAAACAAACCGGAGTTCAAGTGAACAAGAGGTAGGTCACTCAAACAATGCAATGAAATGATTAACAACCACTAAATGAGTGCAAGGGAGCAATCAGAAAGTCGACTGGACTAATAAAAGATCAAAAAATCCTAAGGAAGGTTCAACGCACAAAGCCACTAGATGCCCTAGGGCTAAAAACATGAGATCGATAGAAAATGGCAAACAACCAAAGGATGAAGGTTAAAACCAGTCAAACAGGACTCCAACACACTCAAGCAGTCGAGAAAATGTAACCAAAACCAAAGACCAAGCTCAGAAGGCTTAAAATCAAGCAAACCCTAGTAGTCCCCAGGCCTAGCGTGACTGTCAAGCTGAAACTAGTGCCTTTTAAGGATTCGCACGAGTAGTACATTGACAAATGGCACCAATTGGCGTGACTGTTAGGCTGAAACTAGTGCCTTTTAAGGATTGGCGCGAGTAATACATTGACAACTAGCGCCAATTAGTGTTGCTGTGCCAAAATGAAAAATAAGCAATCCAAAACCAAGCCAACAATAACTAGATAAACCAAGAAGAAAGAAACAACAAAAGAACCCAACCCAGAAGGTTGACCAAGCAGGTAAAAATCAAGAAACAACCAAAAATGCAAGACAAGATCCCCAGCGGAGTCGCCAAATTTTTGAGGAGGTAAATCCCCTCAATGGACAGAGGCAATCCCTACTAGCCCAAACTGGGTCTAGCAAAAATAATACAACGCTACACTGCAAGTTCCTATTTCCAAATTAAAGACCAGTGATGAAAGCCTACCTAGATTCCAACGCTACTGCTTGTAGAAGAGGTGGTGCTCCTATTCCTTTTCTCCGACAGATCACGATACCCACGATCTTCGTGAATTGACACCTGCACATACAAGAAACGACACAAACACAAGCATAAAATCCAACATATGCAACTATATATCAGTCAGAAAGGATATAACTCATCATCATCACAAATAACAATAAGAGTGGAACCATAACCAATAGTCGTTTATTAATAATTCATCAAAGAAGAATACAACCAAAGTTCTGACGCTAGATTCTCCTTTGGCTGGGTAGTCAGCAGCACGTGTCTTGCAAAGCTTGTTGGGAATAGGAACAAGCCTCTCTCTCTTTGGTTATTGGACAAGAATCTCCTTACTTCGGTTTGGCCTTATGGGAATGAAGAAGGCTCTTGCAGCATAAAGCTCTTGGAAACTTGACAATTGACAATCTCTGGAACTCTGGAACTCCAAAAACTAGCTTGCCAAGAAAAATGGAAAATATTTTATAGATGGAGGAAGAGGAGTTGGGATCATCCACAATAATCATGGGATTGGCTCTATCATCAAGGAAGCTTCCATGAGAGGTGGCAAACCACTTCCTCTTTATGGAAATCCGTAGCCAAACCACCCAACTCAAGATAGATGTAGTCCAGGAATTTGTTAGGACGAAACTTCCGCCATTTGTTTGTTAAAAAACACCACTGATTATGGTTGGCGCGGGTGCGACTCTATGACAGAGCGCCAACTGGTGCACCCTCTTTGGAGGATTTCCCCCATTGGTGCGAGGGCTACACTATGGAACCGCGCCAATGGAAAATGGGCTATTTTTAGGGTTTTTTAGGAGGAGATGTCTTCAGGGCAAATGAAGCTCATGTTCAGGCTAATACAATGCAAGTGTTTGTAGGTCATGTCACTTCTCATAGGTCTCGGAATGAGTCCTCCATGATGCAGGAGAGGGGTAGCAGGGATGGTGAAAATTTGCTGTGTAACAATAGGGACAATATTAGAGACACAGTCCATGAGGGGGATGGGGTAAATAAAACTAGCTTTGAGAAGCTTTTCCACTTCTGCCTTAATAGCTACAGCCTTTTGGGGGTGCACGGGGCACAGATGCTATCGGACAGGTTTGGCACCCAGATAGGTAGGTATCTCATGCACCACAATGGTAGGATCGATGTCGGGCATCTCTTCATAGGACCATGCAAACACATCACGAAATTCATGAAAAATACCCATATAGAGCTAAATATCCTATGGAGTATAAGTCACTCCAACATGGATGTGCTCGACAATCCCTGGGTTAATAGAGATGTCGATGGGCTGGGTTTGCGTGATGTTCCCCATGTTCCCTTCAGAAGACACTTGATAAATCTGAATGGGTGTTTGAAGAGGTTGAAAGGGGAAACATGAAGCAAACCGCTCAAGACAAGCAAGCATTTCCCATTGGGTAGGGAGAAACGAGGAACGATGGTGATGATCAGGCCAAGGAGGTTCCTCAAAAGACATGGTCTCAATGATCGCTTCATCAGAAGGAAAAGGTTCCTATAATGGGTCTGAAGAAGCGCTATTTCCAAGCTAAGGGGGTTGCATGTACGAGTCAAGAGCTCTACTCAAAGGAGCAGGTTCAGAGGATGGAGCCGATGTAGAAACAATTTTGACATAGTTGAGCTCGATAGGACTCAACAATATCTCATCACCCGAGGAGTCAACCTGATCAGTAAGGGTAAGAACCCAAGGATTAGAGCGAACAAAAATCATATTAATGGGGGTGATATTGGGAGGTGGGAGTGAAAATACACCCATAAGGATAGGATCTTTAAAGAGTCCGGCACCCACACTCTCAAGAGGGACTGAAGTATGCTCCACAAAAGGCACATTTCCATTGGAGGAAGAGGCGAAGAAGGAGATTTGGTCTATGGTGACAATCTTCCCCTGATGAGGGAAATGAATGACATGGAATAGAGATGAAGCCACGAATCACATGGCAGAGGTCCAGCTCCATCCTAAAAGGAGATTATAAGTTAAATTGGCATCAACAACTTCAACCTCTACTTCGACCATCTTGCCTTCCAACGTAATGGGCAAGTGTTGGAGGATACCATAAGGATGAGACTCTCTCCCATCAAAGGCTTCCAAGGTCATGGGAGACTGGCTCAAAGTTGGAGAACCAATAGCCTTCCAACAAGCAACAGACATTATGCAAGTAGAAGCACCTTCATCAATGACGGTACGATGAACTATTTTGGAATTGATGAAGACCTAAATAAGGAAGGAAATTTGGTGAGGTAGCCTCGGTATATGACTGTCCGGGTCAAAAGTAATCAAATCTGAGTGAGCTGGGACAATGCCACCGATGGCCGATAGTAAAGACTTCCTCTGAGAGGGACAGCTCTAGAGAACTTCTAATGCAGACATAGCTGACGGATCCTGGCTAAGTCCTCAACAATTCTATAGTGTTGAGTAGCTTGAGCATTGGGGTTGTACAAAGATTTCCAGAGTACACCTTTGGAAGGAGGTCCAATGATTGTTTCAGTGCTAGGTCGCTCAATATGAAGGGGACTAGAACTGGACAGAGGAGCACTGGAGGGGACCTTAGGCTCCTTCCTGGCAAGCGATGGATATTCTTTTGCCCGGGTACTAATGTGGATGAGAATTGTCGCAGCCATAAATACTTGAGAACCAAGGGAGAAGAGGATTGGGACGAATCAACCACCATTTGATTTTGTTGTGAGGGAAAGGGTTCCTTGAGGATAGTAGGAGTTCCAGGGGCACCCTTCAGCAAATGACTAACTTTGGACCATCTCGGGCAGTATTTGGTATAGTGATCTTCATCACAGATAAGGCAAGGATACTTGGGTTTGCATTTGGTACCTTCCTCGGGTGGAGGTTTAGGGGAATCCTGCTTCAGCTGTTCAGCTTTATTCTTCCCCTTTCCCTTCTTTTTCCCTTTCGAGGATTTGTCTGCCATGGTGGACGGGATGGCATTCACCTCGAAAATATTACCAGCATTGGATACACCCTGAGAAGCATTTTCATTTGAAGCATTCTGCCTTTTCTTTCCAGGCTTCACAGAAGATTTCTTTGAAGGCGGATTAACAGAACCAATAACACCATCAACAGAGGGTGTTGGCAGAGCTTTAGAAGTTCCTGGCATCGGAGCATCAGGCAAATAATCATACAACATACTAGACTGGGAGTAAACCAAGTCGAGGTACTGAGCACGCACGATAACCTACTCTTCAGTTACACACGCTCCCATCACAATGTCCCTAGCTATTGGACAGACAAACGAGGTTGTGAACCAGTCAGTCAAACACTGATCAAGAATCCAAAACTTAATCAAATGGCACCAACGTCTCCATTCATGAATATGATTAGAGATATGTTGGTCGTAGATTGTTTTAAGGATGTCAAGATATGCGTGCCCATTTCATAGCGAATCGACAACTGAAAATGAGTTAAGAATGCCATGGCTAACAAATTAAAGTCCTGAAAAGAGCTGCAAGCTAACTCAATATACCATTTAGTAGCTGAGCTAGTGAGAGTCCATTTAAAAAGGCGAAGTCAGATCAAATCATCAAGCCATGAGTTTGACGAACACCATAGATGATATGTCATAACATGAGCCTGTGGATCTTCTTGAGCTTTGCCATCAAACTTGGGACAATCACCTTGAATTTTAGTTGGAACCTGTTAGCACCTAAATCTGCCTTAGGCTGAAAGAAGGCAAAATTCAGGGTAACCACAAACCACGCTTAGTCTGGTAGCTACCGCTACCAGAATAGGAGAGGGCTCTCTCCGAGTCACACTCAGTGAATAGATAAATGAAAAGGCCTGAGATGACTTACAATGAACTATTTATCTTAGGCTAGTAAGTGAATACGGATACAAGAAAAGATTTCTATGAATGACTATGTTTTTGGGATGGTATGGAACCAATGAACCTCAATGAATAGAGAACTTAATACAAAGGAATGGATTACTTCGTGAGGCAAGATAGGCGGAAAGCCTAGCAATTTAGTTTAAGATAGTGCGGAATGGAGAGATTGATTAAGAGGGTGAAAAGGGCATGGACAACATGAATCCTTTTCAACAAAAGAATTAACACTGAACATGAAATTTTCCCACAGGCAGAGCAATAAAATTGAATTCTACCTTAGCTAACTTAGAAAATTTCACTGGAAATGAATATGAAATGAACTATGAAACAT
>APFE030982226.1:48114-78343 GCA_000404065.3 Pinus taeda
AATTCAGGGTAACCACAAACCATGCTCAGTCTGGTAGCTAGCCCTACCAGAACAGGAGAGGGCTCTCTCTGAGTCACACTCAGTGAATAGATAAACAAAAAGGTCTGAGATGACTTACAGTGAACTATTTATCTTAGGCTAGTAAGTGAATACGGATACAAGAAATGATTTTTATGAATGACTGTGTTTCTGGGATGGTATGGGACCAATGAACCTTAATGAACATAGAACTTAATACAAAGGCATGTATTACTTCATGAGGCAAGATAGGCGGAAAGCCTAGCAATTCAGTTTAAGATAGTGTGGAATGGAGAGATTGATTATGAGGGTGAAAAGGGCATGGACAACATGAATCATTTTCAACAGAAGAATGAACACTGAACATGAAATTTTCCCACAGGTAGAGCAATAAAATTGAATTCTACCTTAGCTAACTTAGAAACTTTCACTCGAAATGAATATGAAATGAACTATGAAACATAACAAGATACATATGAAACATAAGAGACACATTTTCTACACTCACTACCACATGAATCTCATGAAACAGAGCCACTGCCTTTCATTAACCCTCTGTAAAAATATACAATGTAGAAATAGAGTTTCTTTCCCACAGTCTCCCAGAAGTTACAAGCCAACCAACTCTTTGCAAATAGTTTGCATACAATATATAGAATGTGCCATGAAGAGATAGAATGCCCAAGGGTTGGGGAGTTACTCTAATCATTACAAAATGAAGGTGGAGAGCCAAACATCAGCTACAGGTGCAACGCCACAAACATGACAAATGGTTTGGGTGACCCTTTGCCTTCCTTTGACACTTGGATAGATGCCCATATGGAGTGAAAATACTTTAAAAGCTGCCTTTGGTGCCGAAAAAATGAAGTGTAGATGAGAGGGCCCACTTATGAAAAGTTGCGAAGTGAAATTTCGTGAAACAGAGGCAGTTTGGGCCTTTTTTCCTATATGCGTCACACCCTTTTCTATATGCATCACGCCACTTTGAGGCCCGTTTTGAGGCACTTGCAGAATTAAAAAATGTGCCTAAGTATGCTTGTTCGAAAGCCTGTCCTATCTACTTTCCAACCCAAGTGGAATTTTTGAATTTGGAGCTCATTGGCCCCTCCAAATCTTCATTCTCCCAAGACTGCTTCCTATGTGTCAAAATAGGGGCAGTGAGGCCATGTTTTGGGTGTTTTTGACCTCTTGGAGACTCAAATCATGCCCAAATTTCTTGCCCGCATGCCAGTAGTCATGATTTTGCATGCTGAATCCAAAAATGCAAACCATTTCTCATTTGGAGCTCCCAATCCTACGCGTCGCGCCGATGGTGCGGCGCGTATAAAGAAAAAACCTGTGTTTGTGCCAAAAATTTCCATTCGACCAAAATTGTCCCAAATTTCTTGAAATTTGTGTTGGAGATTCCTTATCAAGTGTTATGCTGGGCCAAAGAGGCTTCGGCCAATATCTGAAGTTGATCGAGCTCCCTTTGCCTCTTTTTCTTCTTGATTACCTTCCTTAATTTCGCCTTAAAATTCCTGATTCAGGGCTTGCACACTTTGTTCCTCACCATGTAGTGGAAAGCCATGTGTCTCAGCAAGGCATGGTCCTTGTTGGCCTTGTCCAGTAGCCTCTAAGTGGATGTTCAAATTTCTCTAAAACATACTCCTTGTCCTCACTTCTTTGCTCTATAGGTCTACCTTGTGCTGCCATGATGTGTTGTCAGTTTTCCTTGATCAGTTGCAACTCTATCTCAGCTTGCCGATCCTCAAGTTGTTTGTTCCTCTGCTCCAGGTATGTCATATTCCATTTGGCTCTCCCATATTAGGCATGCCGGTAGCTAATGAAATAGAGTCCGGTGTAAGTGTGAAAGTAACACCAGCCAAAGTAACTTGAGCACCATGAAAATGTAGAACAAATAGGTGAGCCAACTCATGATGAAATTGAACATTTGAAACCCTTTCACAAAACTCATAGAATGACCGAAACTAAAAACAGGACATAGCAAGAGGGCAAGCCTGCAATTCTGTAAGGGTGGTCGGTTCCTCTCTAACATGTCTGCCACTCTTATGAGGCCTCCAGGATGGCTGTTCTTCCAAGGGAGAGTCACTTTGGGTTTCTACCTCATAGTCCGATGAATGCTCAGATGCTATGACTGCTATGCAAAATACCCTGAAGACAAGATGACTACTGTGTATGAACTGTGCTTGAACTACTCTTTTTGGTGTTCTATTTCAATTTCTGCCACCAAGGGAAAAAACAAATGCAACAGGGACTGTTAGGGATTGTTAGGAAGGGGAAACAATATTGAGGAATGGGAATTATTGGGATAATTTTAATTAGGGAGAGGAGGGGGATTTTATATATAGGAATAAGGTTTAGGGTTTGGGATTAGTTATATAGGGTTGAGGAGATTTTAATAAGGGCTAGGGTTTGGGGATGTTGAATGTAATGTAGGATTGACCAACTTGGTGGGGGGGTAGGAAATGAGGCAACAAGGGAGAATGGGGAAGGAGGAGAGTCCTTGGTGACAAAACTGTGAGCTTGGAAACCCTGGCAGCAATTTGTTTGTGTTGGGTATGAATTTTTGTTTCAACCTTTATCACCCTTACACCACCATCACTCAGCACAAAAATGGATGAAGCATTAATATGTTGACCCTACTTGGAAAATCCATGCAAATAGATGGAAATTTGGAGAAATTCCAAAGAATTTCAGGCCTTCTAGCCCTGTGCGCCGCGCCAGTGTAAATTTACACTAGAGATTTTCTCCTAGTGCGCGGCGCTCTCCGTGTGCATCATGCCCTTTTCCAGGTGACTTTTGGAGGCATTCGTTGTGTCCAAATTGGGCACAGGATAGATCGTTAGAAAGATCATTGAGTCTGCTTTCCAACCCAACTAGAATTTTTCAATTTGGAGTTCATTTTCCCTGTCAAAAATCAAATTTCCTAAGACTGGTCAAAATGTGCCAAATGAGGCTGCCTCAAGGCAGAGTACTGTTCCAGTCAACTTTTGAAGGTGTTCCTCAACTCCAAATTTAGCTCATGATAGCTCATTGGAAATATATTTGTGTCGAGTTATCATTTGGCTCATCAAGTAAGTCATTTGGACAACCAAGGTAGGAGAAAACGTGATTTTTCCAAGGTCATTTCAAAGGTGTATCAATTCTCCCAAGGTGATTGTATTTTTGACATTTCTCTAAGACCATGACATCTATTTAAAAATTGAAGGAAATTTTTCTTCCTTGGTCTATTGTGGAGAAAAACCTCTCTCAGGTTTCCCAAATTCATCTTTGATTTCTCAAAAACATCATTTGAGTGAAACCTATCCCGATGTGTGGGACAAGGGATTTTCCAAAATGAAGCAAAATGAAGAGGATAGGGGGCTTCTAAATTCTTGAGAAAACTTAGGGAAGTGGGGAGGGATGTTAGAAAGTAGGGGAAAGTGGAATCTCAAAAATTGAGTGAGGGGAAGGGGTCCAAAAAGGCAAACACGGGCCTAGCCCAGAAAATTGCCAAGTTGTAGCAAGAAACTAGGGTTTGTGTGAAAATGAGGAATTTGGGGGATTTTAGTGATAGGAAGTGTTTAATAAGGTACATTATGGATAGGGGAATATGTATGAACATCAGGATACAAGTTTTTCCGATGATTTGACCATCCAAGAGAACTTAGTTTCGAAACCCTAGGAGAGGGAAATGAACCTTGCCTAAGCGCAACTGAAGCATGAACAAGGTGTAAAATGACCAAGTGGAACTTGACATGATGATGAAAACCCTTTGAATGATGGTACACTCAGTTTGAATGGTGACATGGAATGTCATTTCAACAACTTTGACAAGGGTAAAATCAAACCCTAGACCTAATGCCTAGTGACCAAATTTTGCTTGAAGACTCACTGAAATGACAAAATTTGACCTTGACACCTTAAAATCACTCATGTAAGAGCATGTTTGATCACTGGAGGAAGGCTGCAAAGACTGACACTAACAGAACTGGTGACCAGTATGGATTATGAAGAATGGTATCATTGGTCAGTTTGGACACGTATGGTAATTCCAACGTTGCTAAAAAGGGTAACTGAGGATTAAAGGACATTTGCGGCCATGGGTAGGAGGTGGTCCTAGAGTTCCATTCAGTCATTTGTTGCCCCCATTGGTTTTGTCCAGACGGACTTGGCCCATAAGGGTTCTGCTCGTAGGAGTTCTGCCCATAGGGGTTATAGCTATAACCGGATGGTTGACCCTGGACTTGCCCCCCAACATTCCATTGATTACCAACTTGGCCTGCAGGAGCAACATAGGGTTGCTGGAAATTCTGATGATCCAGGTGGATATTGGTGGCCACCTGCCAAGTCCACCTGGACCCCCACCTTAACATTTTCAGTTTACTATTTTTAGCAGTTTTTCGGGTCCTGAACTTCCGGAGCCGTTTTGAGGCCCTAAACGACGTTTTTTGGGAAATCTTTCTCTGCGATTTTTTTGATAAAAAATCGTCTTTCTCGTCGTAGTCCTCGGAGAGATCTTTCCGACGGGCTATCATGTGCGTAAAACGGAGATCGTATGCCAAAGTTACGACCCCGGGAAGTTGATGTAGCAATTTACCCAAACGGGGGTACCAATTTACCCAAACGGGCCCATAGTTTGGCGTTTCATCTTATAGGGTTAGGTTTTGGAATGTTAAGGGTTTTCCATTGTTTTTCAACAATAAATAGGCCTTCGAGCCTCATTGTAAGACAGTTCAGAGGCATGTAGCCACACATCTCTTCTCAGAGATCAGCTACCATCGCCCTAGCTGGTATTTCTATTTCCGGTTGTAAGCATATTTCGGTATTTTCCATTAATGAAATGAAGTATTATTTCCGCTGCATCTTTGTGTATATGGTTATCTCTGTAATTTATTGCGTTCCTGTTTAAATCCGGATCAACTATGATCTTGTTGTAGGTCATTGCCAAAAGGGCCAGTGATTGAGGGTTTTTTTGGTGCGTAGTATGTAGGTTTTAACCCCGTACATAAATTACCTGCACACGAATTCTAAAACACAGAAAGTAAACATGTGAGAGAATAACACATAAAACACATATACACAGAGATTTTCCCCTGGATCCCAAAACCGGGACTACCAGATTGATTTTTTATTATGTTCCTTTCAATGTTACAATACATATATATGCATGCCGAAGCATCCAATACCATGGACCGAAAACTATCACGCCCAAAACCATGTGCGAAAACCATGCACAAAACCATATGTAGGTTCACCCAACCTAATAGAATCGTGGAAAAAATATAACACAACCCAACATAATATAGATCGAACTTGGGTCAACCCAAACCAAGCCAGCAAATGGTTATGTTTTTGGGACAAAGATTTTTTTGAGGGATATGTGGATGTGGAAACCGTCAAATAAGGAAATTCAAGATTGGATAGAACTAAAAGAGAGAGAATTTACGAAGAAAGAAAACATAAACCCTCGTCTGATATCTGAAGCTTGGTTACAGAAGTATAATTTTATAGATCAATATGAGATTTTCTTCACTTCCTTTCCTGTTGAGCTATATGAGTGGATGTTAAAGTTGACCAAAAGAAAGGACTATTTTAAGGGTGATGAACCTATGGTGTGGACTCCTGAACTGATACAACGAATCAAGAGCACTGACAATAGGATTTTTGGATTGATAACATCTTGCGAGGATTCATTATTGGGTTCGTGGTAGACTCGATCGTGTCCTACAACGAAGTGAAATGATGATTCTTCAAGGGACCGCAAGGTAAGTATTTAAAATATCTAAAACTTTGGATTAATATGTTGTTGTGTAAAAAAAAGTATTTTACAGATGCAACCAAATTATTAGTTTACTTATGTTTGGAAGAAGATCTGAACAAGAGATCGAAGTAACACGAAGTGGAAAAAGATATAGAGTAGATAACAGAAATAGATCTCATGGAAAATACTCGAAGAATTTCATATAAACTAATTATATTACTCTTTTGAGTGAATCTGAAAGTGAAGAAATCCTCCTCGATAACCCCTAGGTAACTCCACAGTATTCACCCTTCCAACCTGAGAGTTCGCTGAAGCCAGAATCCAATAATAGCCAGGGTGTTTTTGGATTTCCCCCTCCCCCTCCCCCGCAAGAAGAAATATGACTAATGATATTAAGCTAAGTGGGGGCTTGATTGTGGGGAAAACTCCACAGTTAAGCACGCTTAAGCCAAAGGCGATTTGGAGATATGTGATTCATTTCACTAGTTTCAATCCCACTTCTCCACCCCTGTGGGCATCACCCGTTGCAATGAGCGGTAAGTGGACTATTCTAAAATCTTAAGAAATTAGTCAGTTATGACTACTTCTCATGGAAAGGGTCATAGATGAACGACTTACTTAACACGGTTGAATCCCAAAAATGATAGATGATATTAAGCTACCTGTTTTCAAAGGAACTAGATTGGAAGTTCCGTAATTTTTTTTGTTTTTATGTGAAGTAGTATGGACAATGAAGTAGATAAATTATGAAAATATAAAGAAAGTGAAGCTCGTTATGACATTTTGGGATAGAGAATTAACATGGTATATGAAGTATTCGAGATCAGATCAAAACATTTGCAGATATTAAAACAACATTGATAAAAGAGTTTAAGAAGCCAAAGTCTAAGTTGCAGTTGATCAGCGAGTTAAAAGAGATCAAATAGAAACCTATTGATCATAGATTTAAGGTGTTATTAGATCACATAAGCTTCAACTTAGTTCCGTAGGAACATCAAGAATGGTTTATAGTTGCACTACTACTGCATATTAGATTTCCATTGATGCAACAAAGGATAGTAAGTCAAGACGAAGCTCTAGAGATTGCGATGAAATTGGAAACTTTGCCTATAGGAGATACTAATGCAGACATGCAACAAATTTATAATCTGCTAGTGAACCTAACATTGCAGTTACAAGACATCAAGAAAAGAAAATAAATTAAAGAAGAAGTATGGTGTACGAAGTATAGATCAGAGGGTCATTCTAAAGAACAATGCCTTGTCTTCAAGCACTACATGGCTGGTGGAGAACTAAATCCCTTGAATGTAGGATCCATCCTATGGTGTGAGGTATGTAAGACTAGAGGCCAACATCATTTATAAGATTGCTATTTGTTACAAAAATATGCAGAGACACTGAGGAACCTATATTGGAAGTTATGTAGGTCAGTAGGACACAATGAGAATAATTGTCGAGCTTAAGAACTAATGATACAACGTAGTGTTGATGCTTATAGAATGCAAGAAAAAGAGCATGGACATGAGGAAAATTGACAATGCGGTGGTCGAGGAGGTTACCATGGAAGAGGTCGAGGTGGTGGAGCTAGTCGAGGACATGGACAAATTATTTGCTATAACTATGGCCAACTAGTTCATTTTGCAAGAGAATGCTAGAATTCCACAACGACATGTAAGTACTGTAAATCCCTTTACCATGTAATTGAAGAATGTCCTGTACTTATGGAAAAGATGTAAGAAAAAATAAATCAGCAGCCGACACAAAATATTCTAAATTTGATGACCGCTGAAAGGAGGACCGATGAACTTTGAATTTGTATTGTCACTAGAAGTGGAGTTGCAACTGGTAGTGATAAAGAGAATGAAAATAAATAATATAAAAGTGCATGGGTTCGAAAGACTGCTGAGAAAGATCCTCATTTTGATATTCATAAAGAAAAAGAAGTATTTATGGAAGAAAAACAAAGTTTTATGGATGATGGAGCTTCGACCTATAGTGCACAACCAAAGCTTAATCAAAGAGATAACTGTGACGTGTCATCAACTTCGATAAAGAACCAAACTATGACACAGGATCGAGCTCCAACAAAAGACCATGATTCAACAAATCAAGTAGGTATTTTAAAGTATTTTCTGCAGACTTATACAAAATTATTAAGGGATTAAAAGTCTGTAGAAGGGCTTCAAGAGTTGATAGATTCCTCTGCATCCAAAGAGACACTACAAAGTGAGATGCGCGCAATCAATAATTTGCATCACTAGAAGAGAACTGGAAGAGAAATGATGCTTAGTGTATAGATAGGAGAGTATGAGATGGATCAAATGATTATGGATCTAGGATCTGATGCTAATGTATTAACAAAGAAAACTTGGGAATTAATGGGTAAGCTGAAGCTACAGTGGTCACCTATTCAGTTAAGGATGGAAAATTAACAAAATATCTTCCCTCTGGGCTACTAGGTATCATAGTGGATATTGAAGGAGTTCACACTATTGCTGATTTTGAGGTAATAGAAATTTTCGGTGACAATAACCCTTGTCCTGCATTACTTGGAATTGATTGGGAATTTGACAATATGGCCATAATTAATCTGAAAAAGAGGCAACTGATATTTGAAGGAAATACTATGAGAGTAACTATTTCCTTGGATCCATCAGGAGTAAGATATACAGAACTAGTTAAAGAAGAATACTGTGCAGCTGACCTAGAGAATATCTATCAAGTGACATTGAAGGAACAATATTGCGTTAACCCAACTGCAGAGGGAAATTTGAGTAGGGAGCATGATAGGTCTTGTTCCTTAGACTCAAAAGAAGAGTTGGAGAACTAGCATAATAGGCCACATGAAGTATCCAAAAGGCGTTGTGCAAGAATTACCAAATTAGTTCGATGTATGATATCTGAGGTATGTAACCTACCTTCTTATGATGGCTTAGGTAATGTGAATACTATTCTTAATGATTATGATGAACAAGTTCCATAAAATCAAAGTTTGTTAGCCTTGAATATAGCCCTGAAAGGTACTCTTGCTAGATGGTGGAATGCCCAGAAGAAGAATATAGGAGGTTGGCAGGAATTTCAAAGACTAATGTGGATAAGGTTTGGATAGATAAATATAGATATGGAGATAAAAATATGATGTTGAAACTAATATTATGAAGCATATCCAACTAGGAACTACAACATGGAAGGAGATTCCACAACAAGAATGGGTAAATGGATTCATTCATATATTAGAGACAATCTCTAAGAACTTGTACCTAGAAACAGAGCTTCAACAAAGTACTGTGAAATGAGTAGATATGGTTGATGGCTTCATATTAAAATTCAACTTTGAGTATGATTTTCCATGCATAGATTTGGCCCTTCAGAAAGTCAAGAAGAGGATCTTTGAGAATATGACCCCACTGACATGGCAGCAACCTGATTGGGCTGTGCAGATAGAAAATGCATTGGACTGTTATAACCTTACCACATATGAAGAAGAATTTCCCCGCAACATTAAGATAATAGAGTTAGAAGGATACTGCAAATTAACTGGACTTGAGCTAGAGATACTAGACATAACGAAGCCATTGAAGACCAAGAAGGTGAACATAGGATCAGAGAATAAACCCAAGTTTTCAACAATAGGAGACTCCTGGGATGAAGAGATAATCAATAAAGTTACAGAGTTACTTCATGAATATGAGGAACTGTTTCCCACAAAGTTTTCAGGGATAAAGGGTATAATATGGGATCTAGGATTTATGAAGATTCCCCTTAAACATGATGCAAATCCATTCAAGAAAGTACCTTACAGACTAAACCCAAAGTATAAGAAGAAAGTCAAAGTAGAGTTTGATAAGATGATAACAGCGAGATTTATTGAACTTGTAGAAGAATCAGAATGAGTGAGTCCTATGGTGGTGCAAGAAAAGAAGTCTCAAGGAGAGATTAGGATCTGTGTTGATCTGGAAATGTTAAATGATGCATGTTTACATGACACCTTTCCTACCCCTTTCATAGATGAAGTTCTAGACAATGCGCCTACTCATTTATAGATGGATTCTTAGGTTATCATTAGATTAGGATTGCACCTGAAGATCGACATAAGACCACATTTACTACAAAATAAGGCTCATATCAATACAAAATAATTATTTTTGGATTGAAAAATGCCCTTTCCATATTCTATAGGCCGGCGGTCACAAATTTCAAGGCATACATCCACAAGTTTTAGAGGTATATTTTGATGATTGGATAATATTTGGCTTGTTAAGAAATCATGTTGGAAGTTTAAGACTTATGCTCGACACATGTAGATAATACCAGATCCCTTTGAACCTCAAGAAGTGCATATTTTGTGTACCTTTTGGCATATTGTTGGGACATATTGTCTATAAGCAAGGACTAATGGTGGACCCCACTAAGATTTCTATCATTGTGAACTTTCCTCCACCTAAGACACTAAGACAACTTCACACTACATTGGGACATACTGGGTATTACAGGAAGGTCATCAAGGGGTATGCTCAGAACATTGTGCCTATGGAGAAATTGTTGAAGAGGGATGTAAATTTTCAGTGGAATGAAGAATGTCAAAAGAGCTTTGACATATTGAAAGAAAAATTGTAGCTACACCTATACTAGTGTTCCTTGATTGGAATAAGGAATTCCATGTCCATGTGGATGCCTCTTGTATAGCTTTTGGAGTGGTATTGGCACAACTCGGTGAAGAGTAAATTGAATATCCTATAGCCTTTGCAAGTAGAAAGTTATCTAAAGAAGAAAATAATTACATCACTATAGAAAGGGAAGGATTGGCCATGGTGTATGTTTTGAGGAAATTAGACACTATTTGTTGGGGTCACATTTTAAAATGTTCATACATCACTTTGCACTGAAGTATTTGGTTAATAAGCCTATCTTAGGAGAAAAACATTTAGATGGTTATCGTTATTCTAGGAATATTACTTTGAGAGTATTGTTAAACCAAGGAAACCAACTGAAAAACGAGTGAAAGAATTGAAGGATGCAAATTATGGCACCTTCACACCCCTATTTCTGGAGTCAGTACCATTTGTTGGAGAAATCCTTGGTAAAATTCCATAGCTAAAGTTTATGGACTACAATTTCAAAGAAAGGAAGAAATACCCATAGTTCACACCATACAGATATCTAAAGCAGGTACAGTACCCTGAGAGTGGTGTGACACATCTAGAACTATAGAAGTGGGTGACTGGGTTGGCACAGTTAGGGTTGATGAACATGTTGAATGTGCCGCACTTTAGTAGAACTCTGGGAGGCACAGTCTGTGTGAGACAACTACTTGGGCTCGTGCACGATGGATTCTTGTGGATGGGGAAGAGGATCCCTATCGAACCAATGCTCATATGGAGAATCAAAAGACTACCCTTTATCGAGAAAACTAGGGTCCATTCAGAGTTGCTAGTACAGGTAGCTATCTTAGAAACAAACAAACTAAAGTTACTCGCGTTTTCCTTTATGAGAAGTAGATGAAAGAGGAGTAGAGAGTACCAACCTTAGTCTTTCGCTTGGCTCCTTGTTTGTTTACTCTCCCCTTTGACAGATCTTTGCCGCTCCTTCCTCGCTTGTCCCGCTTCAAAGAACACCTGTAGAGTCAAAGCAGCATAATACCATCAAAGCATAGAGATATACAATCATAAACAATATAGGGATCAGATATATATTGACCACACAAATGCATATATTCAACTTTCGACATACAAGAATAGGAGAAAACTCAAATGTTAATTGATAGAAAAGAGTATGAATAGAGATTACAACCCATTGCTCTGACCCAAACGCCATCCTCTAACATGAAAGCCATTTCTCAACCTCATTGAAAAGCTAGATCACCCAACACCTATGAGTCCACAAAGAAACAAACAACACCGTCCTTACAAAATACAAGATTCCAGCCTCTGATTCTTTGGATGAGGATCTATATATAGATGTTGTAGGTGGGTGAGTCAACTTCTGGATCTTGTTAGTGTCCTCTCTCTGATAGTTTCTTGGTTTCACTTGGAGATCATGATCTCTTACTCATCCCTGGGCGAATTCAGAGAGGCAAGTGTCAAATGGGAAGTTTCTAGAAGATTCTTTGGGTTTCCACCTAGCCAATTGCCTCTGCCATTTCTTTGCTCTCCTTTAGTAATCGGAGAACCCACAGTAAAAACCATTTTGCTGTCAACGTTTCAAATCCCAACAGGGATCCATCATCAGGACTATTACTGAGTGTGATAAAAGAAGAGCTTGATAGCTAGATATAAATAGTTATAAGGTAACCTATATTGGTTTAAAATGTTGAAGGTCGTCCTGTTGAAAAATTATTATTATCATAATATTTCTTATTAAATTAGAGTTTATTTTATTTTAATTCACTATAATATTAATTTGATGATAAATAATATTAACAATAAAAGGTGAAATTACTTAGTAAAATATTTCTCACTTATAATTAATAATTATTCTTTAATAATAATTGATTTGTATTATCTTATCTATCTATCTTTATCTAATTTCTATATATAAGATATATATAATATATATTATATATATATTATATATATATATATATATATATAATAATAATTATAATTTATAATAATAATTTTTTTGTAGTTAAAAATTTATTAATATCTTCAAAAATAATTGATAAGATTAATATATGATAATAATTAAAATAAAAATAGTAAGTATTGTAATTGTTGTAATAATTATTTTAATAGTTATTTATATTAATAAATATAGTAATATTAAGTTAAGTGTTATGATATACTCAAATATTAATAATCAACGAGTTAATTATTACAATTATGAGATTTATTAATTAATTTGAATATTAATTAGATTATTTAGGGTTAGAGTGATTATTCTTATTTTATGGATAATGATAATACTAAATTATAATCTTATATAATAATAATAAGAGATAATTAATAATATTTTTATTAATAATGATAAACGTTAATTAAATTAAAATCTCATAATAATAATAATAATAGAACAACTTATG
This sequence comes from Pinus taeda, assembly GCA_000404065.3. Lineage (NCBI taxonomy): Eukaryota > Viridiplantae > Streptophyta > Pinopsida > Pinales > Pinaceae > Pinus > Pinus taeda. The sequence goes on from APFE030982226.1 coordinate 60,900, forward strand.
AATTATTTACTGTTTAAATTATTATTAAGAATTTAGTAGATTAATGATTATAATATTTGAATATTAATTATTAATGCCTTGAGTTTGAAAAGAAAAAAAAAAAGAGGAAAATACCTATTGAGGGCAAACCTAGGAAGCATTGTTGTTCTCGCTCATTGCACCACACAAAAGGGCTTTTCAGTATGCATCACACTTTTTGCATTTGGCAGGTGAGATGCATCGCACCCTTAGCACTAAGCAGTTTGTATGGTCCAATTTTGAGTAGTTTTTCAGGGAGAACTTCTGGGAGATCATGTAATTAGCTGAACTTGCTCCTTTAGGGTATGAAAAAACAATTTTAGGGACTTAGAAGCCCTTGGTTATGGACATATGTGATTGGGGTTGCAGTGCCCAAATATGTCTATAACAGTTGCCGCCTAAAGCATGAGATTGTAAATCCTTTTGATGTCGGGTGAAATGCTTTATCATGAGGATTCGAGGTTTTTCGAACTGGAAGGAGACCTGTAATTAGATACAATACAATACATTATCTTCATAATATTTTAATGATGTAGCTGAGGCGAGCATTCCCATGCTCAGCTTTATAAATTCATTTTCATGTACATAGGACAGACAATAATCTGTGTGGTAGACTGATGATTCTGGTAGAGCCATCATCCTTTGGTTTGGATGATTATTTGTGCATCAATGATGTACATTTGATGTCTTTATTTTCCTGAATATATCGCAGCCCGGATGGATGAAACTAGATCCGGGGTCTTCAAAACTCGTTCAATCTTCACCCGAAGTACAAGTCGATCCATGTGAAAAGATGTTCTGGCATCGAACATGGAAAGACATCGCTTGATTACCAGCCAAAGATGTAAGCTGTTAACAGGCGCGAGAGGAATCACTGATAATGATAATGACCCTCAAGGTACTGCAGTACAATTCACGTGGTGTGAATACATGAATCGATGTCGAACACCACGCAAAATCTTTTGGTCGAAGGCCATTGATGTAAACCTGTCACCGGAAGTGAGAAAATTGCCATTGAGGCATGCAAGCTTCAGAGTACTGAAAGGGTTGTTCCTAAGTCAACTCTTGGATAATGAGCTAATGTCGACAAGAAGTGACCCGTCGTAGGAGGGCCTTAATGAACCCCACATTTACGACATGGAACTAAGAAAATGATTTTGTGGAGGTTAAAACAATCTGATGATACAGGGTTCAGGGTGGCGGTCATGAAAGAATGAAGCATGAAGGTATTGCAGTGGATGAGACACAAGCTAGGTTGGTGAATTGTCTAAGCAACTTCTCTTGAACATATCAGCGACACTGAAATGGATTGGTAGCGTTAACCCCAAAAATGGATGGTATGGTGGACCAATGGTAATATGACCAGTGAACAGAATAACCCAACCCGACTCAATCATGGTGATGGAGTGAAAGTGTCATGTTCAAGAGCGACATGCTACCAATTAGGTTTCTTCAAGTTTTCTTCCCAATTTTTCCCCAGTCATTTCCGACCAGTACCTCTTTATTTTTATCAAGCTTTAGGAGGACAACATATGCTTGTTCTATAATATTCCCTTCGGGCAAACCTATCGCTATGTTTTAACAAGCCTAGCGACAGTGAAACTCGCTCTTTCCTGCATGGACAAGTTTGTCGCTATTGTTTTAACGAGTTTAACGACAAAGATAACTCAGTCCTTTTCATTTTTAGAGAGTCTGAAAAAGGACGGAAAGGAAACTCCAGCATTCCTTTTTTGTCATGTAATCCCTTAAGTTCGAAAAAGTGTAAAATAATATGAAAAGGATGACTTTTCGATAGTTTTAACAAGCCGAACAAGACAAGCGCTCGATCTTTTTGTGTAATAATCCCTCAGGTCCGAAAAGATTAAAATCTAGAGGAGGGATAGCACTTCTGATTGCTTTAACGAGCTGGAGAGGCCAATTTCTCGGCAATCTTTTCATATTTTACGAGTCAAAGGAAAATAGCTTAAAGGAGACTCCTTTTTTAAGGAACAAGTGATATTTTTGGATAGCAGCTTGTTCTAGGTAAGATTTGGATCTTTTCAATCATGACAGTGTAAAGAAGGTGGCTAATAGAATCACTCATCCCAGCTGTTCCTCAAAAGGGGTAAATAATCAAATGGAGGCGTATGATCAGCTAAAAAAGAGTGGAGGTGATGGTAAGAACACGACAAAGGTTCAAAAGCTGATGATAATGCGATCCCAATGGTTATTTACCGATGGTGGGTTTATTTTTTAATGAGCTTAAACATTGGTGGAACATATGCTCATTGTTAGGTTTATTTTTTTATGAGCTTGAACTTCGTGTAAAACTACTCGTGCCAGTCGTATAATAAGGATGTCTCATCGATAGGTTCATTTTTTAGGCTGCTTGCACATTCAAAACTTCGCTCTGGATTCTTTCATTATGCAAGCTATGAACGACCAACTACTGTCCTAGGGGTTAATTAACTACTAGGGTTAGATAGCAAAACTCTTCCTTTACTTTTCCGGTGCCATTTGGCCCTTGCAAAGGTGAATGGTTGATCAAACCAATCACCTAACTTAAGCAGTCGAAGTCAGCAGAAACTATGGGGTTAGAGTTACATTGGTCACTTTTCACTTGCATGCAAAAAGGTTTGCATGCCCCCAGGTATAATGAAGTAGATTTTCCAGGTTACTCTTCAATTTGCAGACAAAACACTTGCTTTGTCGAGAAAGGCATACCTTCTGATGGAGGTATCTTATTCCAGTCTAATCCCATCTTCCTAAATGGACGGGTGTGTCAGACTAGTCATATTCCTACGTGGAAACCCACCTTATAACTGGGGTTTTCCTGCTGAAGCAGACTAGGGCGCATGCCCCCTGGGTTTGATTCATAATCACCGAATCACTCGCGCTCATCAGGTGGATGGACTGGAGACTGATGAGACTTTCCTTGCGCAAAAGGACCAAATAGAGGTGGCATTTGACTATTAGCTATGTATGAACCGGGGAATGAAAGCTGGTCTACGAGCTGGACCACTCTGCCTTCATGCAGAAAACACATCACTCGAAAGAGTGAGGAGACAATGGCTCCCATGCTATAAATATAGTCACGTCCGAGGAGTAGATTTTAATCTAAAGGTCCTTGGACTACCATCATGTTTAGATGAACGATTTTCCTTCTCAAAGTTATAGGCAAATTTGGAAGGACCCCTAACGGTCGACTGGTTCCTTTGTCAAAGCTTGTCAGATTTCACATCTTAGGTAGAAGCGATGGCGAACCAGGCGTGTTCCAAGTAGTTGAGGAAAGGATACTCACAAAATCCCCTTCATCTATGATAGTACCGACCATGACCATTCTGTAAGCTTGTACTATGATTTGGAATGGTACATTAGATGGTAGACAGGGCTTGCCTAGTAGATCCAGTTGAAGGAAACGACTAGGTTGCTTGGAGGTGGGACCAAATAAACAACCGGATAAAACTCTGACAAACTTCCTTCCTATGGTAAAGGAATGGGTAGATTTCTCCCATTTTCATCGGAGTCTGTGTTTACGAAAAAAATTTGAATGGTGTCGTTCTCATTCTCTTTGGGGACTGTATCATCTGAAGATAGACCTTCTAAAGACAAGACTGGGTCGACTGCCATCTCAACCTGTTGACTTTGGTCCAGTGTGGAATCAGAGGGTTTATATTCAATGATAGATGCTTCAACTGACCATAAAGGTGTGTCAGTCATATTTTCAACTAGCGATGGACTCGGTAAGAGTTTCTTGTATCTAGGAGGAAGTCGTAGCGGTGAAGCAGGACAATTATCCAAGACTCTTTTAGCTTTGTCTAGGAAGGTAAAATGGTGGATGGCATGATTGCCTTTACACAGTCGACAAGAAATTTTAGATCTTCCTTTTTGTCCAATGACTTTGTTTTCACTAGTTGACGATGTACTTTCAACATGATCGTCAGAGATTGACGACACTGGATTGTGCAAGTGGGGAGACCAGTCCCTTAAGATCTGTGGGACGCAAGAACAATCTCGATGATAGTGGTCTCCTTTGCAAATGACACATGGAGATTTAGGTTTGGATGGTGTAGTGTGTGGATTTTTGCTAGACAATGCAAGGTTGCCCCCTTTTGCTGTTGGCTTCTTTTTCTTCTTCTCCTTCTCTTTCTTCTTCTTCTCAATTACTTGGTTTTTAGTTTTACCAACTTTAAAAAGCGAAGAGGAAGAAGGAGAGGGAGAAATAAGTGAAGTAGAAGGTTGGGGGGGAATTTCAGTATCATCTGGTTGTTAATTTGATTGCTCAGGAATCACGGTGTTTTGAACAACAAAGGTTGAAAAAAGCCATACCGGCAAGCCAATTGTCAGTCCTAGAAGGGACAATGTGGCCATATGAGGTGCACCAACATCCCCCTAAGAGGAGAAGGGACTAGGATTTCCCCCAAGGGGAAACCCTTGATTGGTGGATTCCATTTTCTCAACCTAAGACCAACGATGGAATAGTGACGTTATTCAGATTAAAATAAATTTTATGACGCTTTGACACAACTTGCTTTTTCAATTTTTAAGAGTCAAGAAAAAGCTATAGATGACTCTAGTCACCTTCGATTTTTAATGAGCCTGAAGTGACAAGTGCTCAGATGGAGCTTTTCTATTAAGGAGTCTTAAAAGGAACGAAAGTGACTACTCTAGAAATCTAGACAGAGGGATTACCAAACCAATCGCAAAACTGCATAATACTTTTTACGGTACGACAGTCAATCTTCTCAAATGTTGTGTTCAGTGCATTGCAATCGATAGGGCAGCAGACACAGCTTCCTAAGGATAAATGATATAGCCTATTGTGGTCTCCCAATATATACTCGACGGTACGTGGGAGCACAAATCCGTACTAGCACTTGTGGTCTCAAAGAGGAGGAATCACCCAACCTTCGATGAAAGTGATAGTTACCAGGCTTTATGATGCCAGAATACGTCTCTAGCCTAGACTTCTAAATGTTGTGTGTTAGGTTCCAAAATGTTTTTATGTTCATTGAATTTATTTTACATTTGATATTTCTTAAAAAGTTTTCCTTTAAGTTTCACCGCGTAATGTAGATATACAATTCCTAAATATGCAATCTAAGATGATAAAGAGTCGTTTACTCTTATTGTTGCAATGAAATCCTAGCTACTAAGGAAAGAGAAGCCAAATTGTTTCAACATAGAGCAAAGAGCACACACTAGATGCACTGTCCTAAATCAAAATCAACAAGCAGTCAAAATGAAAATGCACATGCATGTATTTGTTTTCCACTTTCTTAATGTGGGAATGACAAAAAGAATGCTAAATACAAATCTGAACTATCTTTTCAAAGCAACAGTACTAACAATTTTCTCTTCAAAAGACGAAAGGAAGACAAGGACAACACTTTGCGATTTTGAATTGAAAATTTCTTTCGACACTTGAAATACTATTAATTCAAATCAAATACAGGAGTAACAATGTAACTGACCATCAAAAAGAGTAGGATTCTTTTCTTTGACTGAAAATGACACTTGTGACACTTCCAAATCAAAAGACGACAGTTCGATTAAGCTACTTATTTGTAAAGGAGAATTGTAAATGGCGAAAAATACATAAAAACATTCACAATTCTTTATACAACGGAGGCTGAATAATGCAAAGGAAGGGAGTTTCAACAGTGGTACACTGATCATAGACAACAAAACTCCTGAATAAAGCTAAAGAGAGTGAAGAAAAACCAAAATCTAGAGGCAGAAACAGTCTTATTTGATCATCGCACCTGTAACACAGGGAAACAGGGATGCATCTCACCTACTGCACATGGGCGGTGCGATGCATCTAGACTGTCAAAAGGAGACAGTGCGATGGTCCAGGGATGAGACTTTAACATGGTTTTTAGTCATAGTTTGTAGCTTAGTTCAGGGATTTAGGCTGAGCTAATGATATTCAGTAAATACAAAGCATAGTGGTTGATCTAATGAGGTTACTTGAGCCACCACCAGGGAAATTAGGATGTTTTCAAATCAATTGTCTAGTTTATAAACAAAACCCAAAGATGGACTGAAGCAACATTGATCTATTTTGTACTTGCATAGAAAATTCAATTCGGAGGCTAGCTGGCTTGACTTTAGGCTCCGTCTATAGTTTATAAAGCAAACAAATATAAACAAGAAAACAAGTTATTCAATCCCCAGCAAAGTTTCCATTTTGTTATCAGGAAAACTAGTGTCCATTCAGAGCTGCTAGTACCACTAAGACGGGTAGCTATATTAGAAACAAACAAACTAAAGTTACTCATGTTTTCCTTTATGAGAAGTAGATTAAAGAGAAGCAGAGAGTACTAACCTCAGCCTTTCACTTGGCTCCTTGCTTGTTTCCTCTCCCCTTTGACAGATCTTTGCCACTCCTTCCTCGCTTGTGCCGCTTCAAAGAACACTTGTAGAGTCAAAGCAACATAATACCATCAAAGCTTAGAGATTTACAATCATAAACAATATAGGATCAGATATATATTGACCACACAAATGCATATATCAACTCAGACATACAAGAATATGGAGGAAAACTCAAATAGCTTTATTGGTAGAAAGAGTAGAAGAGAGGATTACGGACCATTGATCTGACCAGCGCCATCCTCCCAGCGATGACGCCCTTCTTCACCTCATGAAAAAGCTAGATCACCCAACACTATGATGTTCCACAAAGAAACCAACAACACTTCCTTACAAAATACAAGATTCCAACCTCTAGATCTCTGGGATGAGGGATCCATACATAGATGTTTGGAGGTGGGTGAGTCAGCTTCTAGGATTTCGATTAGTGTCCTCTCTCTGATAGTTCTTGGTTCCACTTGGAGATTCATGATCTCTTACTCATCCCTGGGTGAATTCAGTGAGGCAAGTGTCAAATGGGTAGTTTCTAGAAGATTCTTTGGGTTTCCACCTAGCCAAATATCTCTGTCATTTGTCTGCTCTCGCTCATCGCACCTCACAAAAGGGATTTTCAGTATGCATCGCACTTTTTTCATGGGGTAGATGAGATGCATCGCACCCTTAGCACTGAGCAATTTGTATGGTCCAGTTTTGACTAGTTCTGAGTAGTTTTTCAGGGAGAACTTCTGGGAGATCATGTAATCAGTTGACCTTGCTCCTTTAGGGCATGAAACAACACTTTTAGGGACTTAGAAGCCCTTGGTTTATGGACATATGGTTGCAGTGCCCAAATATGTCTATAACATTATCGTATCAAGGGAGGAACCCCGTAGAATAATTTTTTTGAAAAAATTAGGACTGTGTCATAACTGAAAGCATGAAGAATAAGTTTGGACTTACAAAAGGGAAGTGAGTTTATGAAATCAATTTGATCATTGACTAGGGAGTTCACTTCGCAACACACATATTAGCTGGGAAGATCATGAGGAAGTGCTAGGATAATGAAGTTCCTGTAATGGTGGTTTCATTAGTTGTGTAGTGTGCTAATGGGGTTCAGTACAAATGGGTGCATACCTTTGCCAAGAATTCCTGAACGACTACTACAAGGTTCAGGAGGAAGGTACTACATTTCATTATGCATGGTTGATTTTAATAATTGTGATGCTAGTATGGAGAGAGCCAAAAGATTCACAGTTCCCTTTGATAACTTCAAATGTTTGTGATACCATGTAGTGTGCCTCATTGTGGTATACCTCTAAACCATCGTGAGCATATGAGAATAATATGTTTTTATTATTATATCATATGGTGTTGCACATGTTGGTGAACTAGAAATGTCACCTTTCACCGAGCCTATATGAGTAGTATAGCTCTATCACAAAGTTTAAGCCTGATTTCCACAAAGTATATATACAAAATCATAGAGAAACAAAGAAGAAATGGCATACCCTAACATATTTAGTAATAGAATATGACCTCCTAGAACAGATGCAAAAGTGGCCTACGCAATGGATGACTGCATTGGAGACATGGGCAAAAGATAGTCTGACAGAGGAGGACACATTGCAGTATGGAGAATCGAGTGGGAAGGATAAGGATAAGGATGAGGACAAGTCATAAGAAGAGAAGCAACACAGTGAGGTTCACTAGGATCCTCCTGAAGGTGATGAGAAGAACAAAGAGTCTAAGAAGACAGTGATAGTCAAAGTTGTCATAGAGAAGAGGAAGGCACACCGCAAAGCTACCACGAAAAGAAAAATGAAACATAAGGTAGATAAGACAAAGGATATAATGTCGATAATCCTTACTGATGGGGACTTGGATCAAACTGGGGATTAAATCCAGGAAGCAAGAATAGAATAATGGAACAATTTATAAGATCACTACGGTGCACTTCTAACAAGTGTCGAGGAGTGCATCACAAAACTTAAGATGTTGGCACAAACAGTTAGACAACCAACGTAGGTTGTGGAGAAAATTGGAGAGGAAAGGCAGTAGAGCCTAGACTTGCAGTGTGGATAGTACAAATACCTGCGGGGACCTTGCAATTTGACTCCACCAAGGTTCAGCAGTAGGCTAAACAGTGGAGGTATGTCAACATGAACATCACAGTAGTACCCTTGCAAAGATTACAGTAGCTACATCTAGAGATAATAGTTGAGCTGAAGCTACGTGAACAACACACCTCGCAGTTGAAAATTCAAGTAGAAAGAGAACAACGTTTGATGTAGCAGAAGCTTGACCAGGTGATCTAGGAGATGGATTAGGCAATACAATAACAACAAAAGCTAAAGGAAGTGGTTGAAGCCACATGCTGTGAGATTCCAGACATGGATTTCCAAGAAGAAGAACCAGTGGAGGGCAATGTTATGAAACTTGGCCTTGTAGTAAAAGGATATAAGGAAAATAACACTGAAGTAAAATTTTCATATGAGATGAAGATCAGTGATTTGCATATGAAGCTACAAATGACCACACCACATGAAGTATGGGGTCAAAGGGAGACTGACCTAAAGGCTGAAATGGCCAACATGTCCGCAACAGTGGTAGATTGCGGGAAGCTTTTAGATGAGAGTTTATAGATTTGGACTTCACTGTAATAAGGTCCAAATGTATAGAACCTATAAGAAGACATTCAACAGAAGCAAAAAAATCCAGAGGAGATTTAGGCAACAGCAAAGACCTTACCAATCTCATAGAAGCTCGCTAAAATCAATGAGGGAAATGCCCTCTAGAAGAAGATAGAAGAGCTAAGGAAAGAAGAGAAGATTTTGAAAGAGAGAACTCAGCCATGGCAGGATGAGGCTCTCCAGCTATCCCATGTAGTAGATGAGAGGATTCAACAGATTCAATAGAATGAGACCAAAATGGTGGAGAAGCCTACGAAACCTGTAACAGAAGCACTGTGGGAGGAAGTGTGCAGTGAAGAGAAGCAGGTCACAGATATTTTGCAATAGTTCAACAATGCCTACAACAACATTGTAGCAAAGATCAGAGGACAAATGGCTGAATAACTCAGGACGAGTCACATGTGAGTGTTGGGGGTCTAATGGGCACATGCCAACTTGGCCTAGATTTTGGCAAAGACTTCGTATTTTGTGGGGTAAAGCGCACAATGGAGTGTGCAGTAGAGTAGCAAAACGCAAAGTGGACCGCGTAGTGGAGATTTTTTAATATACCATGTGGTGTAAGGGCTTCGGGGTGGGTCGAAGTCTATCCTTTGTGTAAAAGTGTGATTTTGTAAAAGGTTTTGGGCCATAGTTTCTTGTTTTATGGAATCCATGGTATTTGGACCATGATATTTTGATGATGTAACCCTTCGATGTAATAGTAAATATAGGGTGAAATAATAAAAATAGAATCATCGAATTGATCGAGATTTGTGCTATGGTTGTATTATTGTGATCTGCAATATTGTAGTGAAGAAAAGGCTCTATAGCTAAATGCATAGAGTAGTTGAGTGCGCAGACAACGTGTAGCTTAGTGTGCAGACCAATAACTAATTCTTGTACAAAGATTCATTATATTAAGAATAGTCCTTGTGGACGTAGCCCCACATTGGGGTGAAGCACCATAATTTGGTGTCTTCATGTGTAAATTCTTATTATTTGTTGTAGAATAGAAGTTGCATTTGATTTCAGCACAATGAGGGTTTTATATGACATGTTTAAGTGATTAATGTAATGTGGCGAAGTGATTTATGAATGTTAAGAATACGAAAACATAATCATACCACATATCCTAGTCCCTAGAGGTTGTAGAAACCTAGTTCTGCATCCTCCCATAGTCACTTCGGGTGAGACTGCAATGTGCTTGCAGATCGTTACCAAAAGGATCAATGATTGATGGTTTTTATGGTGCATAGTATATATCAAACTTGGGTCAGTGAAAACCAAGCCAAGAGTAATTGGATAAGCTTGAGAACACTAGTAGGAAAATTGAGTATAAGCATGAGCTTTCCAGACTAGCCATGGGTTCATGGTTGGACCAAAAACTCCTAATGGACAAATCATATTTTCTAACAGTACTTCATCTTCCAAAAGATGTAACCAACACAAGGAAGATGGATATAAGGATATCCAAATGTTGAAGCGTCACAAGCCTCTTTACAATTTAGCCACACACACACACACAAAAGCCACATCATGTTCACACACAAAACTTATTCACAAAACAGAAACTGAAACAAGATTTAAAAAAAGAAATAAACAATAAATGATAAAAGACTATGTACACAGTGTAGGTCACAGCCCGAGGTTTTCATTGAAAATACTATTTTAAGCCTTGGCCATTGATAGGGAGAGAGTCAATCTTCTCCTCAAGTGATTAAAGTCAATATGTGTGCTATCCAAACTTCTCATGTACCGTGTATGGCCCAATCCACAGGGGCTGGAACTTAGTATGTTTTCCTTTGTCCTCGTGGCCTTTGTCCCACTTTAATACTATGTCACCCACACTAATTTTTTTCCCTGTAGACTTCCTATCAAGCCACCTCTTGATACGATTTTGGTGAAGTAAAAAAAAATCTTTATCTTTTAACCTTTCTTCCTATAGCTTGTGCGGAATGTCCATCCTATCGTGAGTTAACATACAGGGCTTGCATTGGGACTCTCGTGATAGTTGGAGAGTGGGCAAGTAAATATTTGGTAGGAGGATGGCTTATTTTCTATACATAGGGAAGTAAGGGGAGGTGTTCAGGGAAGGACTCGGTTAGTTCATAAGGCATTCACCAAAGCAGAGTGCAAGTTTCGCTGATTAGAGAATATTTTCTTTTTGATAATGCGGATAAGGTTCCTGTTTGTGGATTCAACGACATCATTTCCCTACTAATAATAATTAGCTGAATGATTGAATATAATACCATTTTCCAATGCAAAATCATAAAGTCTTAACTATTAAAAGTATTTAGCATTGTCAAAAAAAGTGATGTAGGAACGTAAAACCTAGAAATGATGTTCTATTGTAGAAAGTTGATGACTTCTTGATCATTCAGCTATTTTAGCGAAACTACCTTTGTCCACCACGTGAAATAATTTGTAGCCGTTAAGATGTAGCAGTGCTTCTTTGACGAGTGTGGGAAAATTTACCCAATAATACCTGAGCCCCACTAGTGAAAAGGTTCTTCCATGATCCATGTAGATATTGTAGGCCACCCTCCTATTCCACTTGGATGCCAAATATTGTCTCTTTTATTTTTCCAGTTTCCGTAATTGTAGCACAATTTACAATTTTTGGTAGTTTTTTAGGTCCTGAACTTCCAAAGCCGTTTTGAGGCCCTAGATGACATTTTTAGGGAAAATGGAAAGATTGAACAAGGGCCAAATAAGAGAAATTGTTTGTTTTCAGCCTACTCTTCGAGATCTTTGAAATGAGGTATTATGATAGCCAAATAGAGATCATTTGCCAAGGTTACGACCTTGAGAAATTGATTTACCGTTTACCCAAACATGGCCCACAATTTTGGCGCTTCATCTCCTAGGGTTACGTTCTTGGATGTTTAGGGTTTTCCATTGTTTCTCAATAATAAATTGGCCTTGGAGTCTTATTGTAACACAGTTTAGAGGTATGTAGCTGCCACATCTTTTATTAGAAATACGCTACCATTGCCCAAGCTAGTTTATTTCCATTTTGTTTGTAAGCATATTTCAGTATTATGATATTAATGAAATGAAGTGTTATTTCCACTGTATTTATGCGTTTATGGATATATTTGTAATTTTTTGCGTTCTTGTTTAAGTTTGGATCACAGGTATTAGAGCGATCTTCTCTTTCTTTTTTTTTATTTGCATGTCCCCAATAAGGTGAGGGTATAATAATTTAGGGCTTGATTTGGTTGAACCTTTGCAAGACCAACCTCACAAACCCCGACTTCCTCCCACGATGGAAGAAAAAAAGGACAAGGGGGCAGGAGATACTTTCAAAATATTGCTCGAGGAAGCGTTCGAGCAACAGAGGAATGCAATGATGGATAAATTTGACTGGATCCTTCAATGACTACCCACAAGCAACACATATTCATCCAACAACCACTCGGGAGGCACCACTCCATTTAAGGTACAAGTTAAGTTCGATATTCCAATATTTGAGGACCAAATAGATGTAGATGTCGTAGATAAATGGTTGAATATGTTGGAAGGATATTTTTTAGTTCGTGACTTTTCTAATTAGGAAAAGATTAATTTTTCACTTCTCAAAGCTGCCCGACACATCAAGGACTAGTGGGAAACCTACTGTGAACAAAAGGATGAGAGGGAGTTGTCACTATTTTCAGCCACACCAACTTGGGATTCTTTTTGAGAAGCCACCAAGGAACAATATTACCCTTTTAAGAGCTATGAAGATAAATACATAAAGTGGACCACGCTATGACAGGGAAGGGACCAAGATGTGCTGTATTTCACAAATATTTTCCATACCCTCTGCACTAGGTTGGGTATCAAGGATTTTGAGTGGAATTTGGTACTCAAGTACCGTGGCTATTTACACAAGTACATCTAAGATGAGATGGAGTTCCTGGACATCTCCTCACTTGGCACGACATACCGATACACTGTCAATATTGAGCATAATTTTAAACATAAGAAGAAATACTTTGGATCTACAAATCCGAAGCAAGGAAAAGGTGTCCCCAAACCATAGAGCAAAGGCCAAAGCTGAGGCGGGTTGACCCAAGACAACCCGTCAAATACATAAGAAAAGAACAACACCACGAAGACAAAGAAGGACATGGGAAAATGGTGTGATTTTCATAAGACCTCCATTCACAACACAAGTGAGTGTTGGACCAAGTAGTCACTGGTGGCTGACCTGAAGGCTTCTGAATCAGATGCATGTTCTGAAGCTAAATTAGAAACTGATGAGGGGAATGATAAATGGAAGCAGATCATTGATGCAGAGCCCAGTGCCATCATGGCCACCACCAAAATCTAGAAGAATGAGATGGGAGGTCCAAAGGAGGGGGAATGCCTCTTCCACTCACAGATGTGGGTGAAAGGTTCTCCACTACAGTTCATGGTCAATAGCAGGAGGCAAAAGAACCTCATTTGAGTAGAGGTCATGAAGCAGCTAGATCTACTGACGATATCACATCCACAACCATACACCATCAGGTGGCTACACTAAGGACGATATATCCGTGTCAACCAACAGTGTTGCCTTCTCGATAGCATCAAGCCCTTCATGGATGAGGTACTATGTGAGGTTGCTCCTCTTGAAGTTTGTGATGTATTATTAGGAAAACCATACTTGTGGAAGAACCATCTTGTATATGAGTCTAGACGTCACACTGTGATTATTACTTTGGGCAATAAGTTGTGCATGATATGGAGGTAGCCCCACCTACTATCATCTCTTTGATCACTACAAAGTAATGCAATAAGATCATTTCCTAGACCAGGAAATTTGTTTTCCTTATGATTCACCCTTAGGGAAAGAAGAAGGTTGTGGCCATGGCTTCCAGACAGGGCTCCTTTTCACAACAAAAACAGACGGACAAGGTCATGGAGGAGTATAGGGACATTTTCACCTCACCTGCAGGGGTACCTATGCATTGTCAGGTCAAGCACTCCATTGATATGACCTCGGGAATGTTGCTACCCAATGGATAGATCTATCGACAATCTGTTTTGGAGAGTGATGGGATAAGGAGGTAGATTCAGGAGCTATTATAGAAAGGGAACATCAAGCCAAGCTCATCACCCTATGGGAGCCCGATTGTATTGGTACATAAGAAGGATAGGAATTGGAGACTCTCTATTGACTATCGGGTGGTAAAAAAGATCACTGTCTAGAATAGGTACCCAATCTGACGAATTGATGACTTTCTGGACTAGCTCAAGGGGGCCAAATATTTCAGAAATATTGACTTGAAGTCTAGTTATCACCAGATGCCTATCTAACCCTCTGATTTGTGGAAGACTACCTTCAAATCCAACGAGGGCCTTTTCGAATGAGATTGATGGATGAAATCTTGCTGTCCTTCACTAATGCATTCGTGGTGGTGTATTTATATGACATATTGATCTTCAGCCAGAGTTGGGAAGAGAACCTCCACCATATTCGATAGGTCCCTCAAACCCTGTGATAACACAAGTTGTGCGCCAATTTGGAGAAATGCACTTTTAGCATGACCCAGGTTCAATATCTGGGGTACATGATTGATGAGAAGGGTGTGCATATGGACCCAACCAAGATAGAAGTCATTCTGGATTGGCTAGCCCCACCTACTCTAACAAACCTCTGCAGCTTTCTGGGTCCTACTAATTTCTAATACAGGTTTGTGTTGGGGTTCTCTCATATTACCTGGCCTTTAAGTCAAGTCACCAACGGTGGAGCGAAAGAAAAGTCTTTTGGTCTAAAACCCAACAGAAGGCCTTTACCGAGTTGAATCATTGTCTTTGATCTCCACCATTGCTCACATTACTAGACTTGCAACAACCATTTGAGATGGAGACAGTTGCTCCGACTATGATATTGGTGCAGTTCATACTCAACAGGGGAATCTAGTGGCTTACCATAGTGAGACACTTTCAGACACAGTCTGAAAGTATCACACTTATTGTAAAGAAATGTATTTGATTGTGCAGGCCTATCGTCAATGGAAGAATTGCATTTTGGGGAAGGAAATGATCATCCACACATACCACTAACCCCTGCAGTTCATACAAACATAATGGGAATTGAAAAATGATCGCCATCATAAATGGCCCACATACCTAAAACAATTCCATTTGAACATTAAGTACAAGAAAGGCAGCACTAATAGTGTTGTAGACTACCTTAGCTAACCACTAGTCATGGTGTTGATCACTGTGCTTGACTCTTCTGGGCATGAGACTTCAAGGTTCCTGCATCTTTACGAGAGCGATCCATAATTTGGAAGCACATACTAGACACTCCTAGAATGTAAGCAAGTTATGCCACTTGGGGCACATCTGTGTTCCTTCAAGTGAGCGTGCTAAGAATTAGGGGAATTTGGAGGTCTATAATGGGCCTCCTAAGAAAAATGTACAACCAAAATAAAATTTATCAGAACCAATAGGATTCAAGATGATGATGTCAACCATGGGGGATGATTCACTATTTTTGGAGTAAAAAAGTAAAAATATTAAAAAATAATAAAAATAATAAAACTACTTTTTCAACTCGTATTTTAAACTTATCTCCCTAATGTTTTACTCAAATTTCGAGCGGGAGTACTCGTTGGATATACAATTTAATTCCTCATCTAAGGAGTACCTATGTTGCATACTTTTGATGGACCCTGCTACACAAAAAATGAGAAATACATGAAAAAATGTGATTGCAATAATTTTTCATGTATTTCTCATTTTTCGTGTAGTAGGGTCCACTAAAAGTATGCAACATGGGTACTCCTTATATGAGGAATCAAATTCTACATCCAAGAGGTGTTATCACTCAAAATTTGAGTAAACCCATAGGTAGATAAGTTGAAAAACTACTTTTTTCCTTTTTTCCTTCTAAACTTTGATGATGTAATCTAATCTTATTTTATTATTTCCACTATTATTTTATAATTTCCTTAGGAGGCCCATTTTAGAACTTAAAATTCCGCTAATGATGATTTGTGAGGCACACTATAGTTGGATCACTGGACATTTCGGAGTAGAGAAAACAATGGCAGTACTAAAAAAAAAAATTTTGTTGACCAAACGTTCATTTGGATGGTGGGAGGTACATTAAATCCTATACTTCCTATGTCATTGCCAAACCAATCGTCAAGAAGCAAGGACTATATACGCCTCTGCCTAATCCTAGTCAACATTGGGAATCCATCTCCATGGATTACATGCCAAGCCTTCCTTTTACTAAGAATTTTGTTTTCATGGTCGTCGACAAATTCTCTAAGATGGCCATTATGGAAGCCTACAAGAAGAGTATCACAACAGAGGCCACTACTAAGCTCTTATTTGAGCGAGTGTGGGTACACTTTGGGATCCCACATTCCATTGTCTCTGATTGAGACAGTAGATTCCTATGTGAATTTTGGTCAAGTCTTTAGTCGATGCTAGTGTTACACTGAAATTTGTCACCATGACTATCTGCAGTTAATATGGCTCCATCAATAGTCATATTATCCTCCTTGTTAAGCCTTATACCTCTGCTCTTCATGTCAAACTTCAAAAAAGAGAGAAAGTCATTAAAAAACATGTTTATCTCTGGGTACGCAGGTTCTCTCTACCTTGCCTGCGTGTACGCATCCCAAGCTCATTGTACCTGCGTACTTGTACGCTCTGTAAGTCAAGGGATGGGTGCGTACTCCTGTAAAGGTCAAAAGGCGCGAGTTTCATCTTAAAAAAGTTACTTGTGGTCACTTCTAGAGCTTTCTAGAAGAGTGTTTGACGTGTATTGAGCGCCTCCAGATGGTTCATGCATCCCTATGATAGAGGAACTTATCCCATCAAGAGAGGAGCTACCCCATCCAAAAGAGGGAGTGTCCCATTGATGTTGGAACTGAATAACTTCCTCTAGAACACTATAAATACAGGCATTGGGCCAAGGGAGGGGAGGTTGAAAGTTGAACATTCCAAAGGGTAGATGCTGCTAGAATTAGGACTTCCATTGCAAGCTTGTGAGGAGAGATTACCATCCTTTCTTGTTTCATTTGGAAGTGGGTGAGCTTGTCAAAGTAGAGGAAAACTCTTGCTGGACCCTGGGAGGAACTTGCACAACACCAAGGCTCAGGTTGTAATGGTTTCTTTTTTGTTTCCTTAATACAAATAAGTCCATTCTTCTCAATGATTTGTTGTTAATGAATTGTTTCATATACTCCTTGGTCTATATGTTGAATATGCTTGTTTTATGGAATATTTAGGTGTTATGTAATCGTTTGATTGTTAGTGTATGCAGGTTTCAAAGTGAAGGAGGAGCTCATCTGGATCAACGAAGCTAGGCTGCTACAACAAGCGTTGGACCTAAGGTAAGATCGAAAAATACTTGGTTTCTCATAGGATAATGTATATTTAGAGAAGGATTGCTCTTACTTGTTTTGTTTGTCACTAGAGAGTCTT
>APFE030982232.1:0-25049 GCA_000404065.3 Pinus taeda
TTATGTTCAATTTTTGGAACTCCTCAATGTGCTCCATTATTGAACCCTTTTGTTTGAGACTTATCAATTGGCTAAAAAAAGTGTTGCTTTTTGTATCCTCATAATGTGCTGTCAATTATTCCGTAAAAATTGTCCAAGCAATAATTTGTTTACGAGAGTAAAGCCATTGATACCATACAAACTGATTTGGTTCCAAATATAAAGTTGCAATACGTACCTTTTGTGTGTTTTGCACATTATTGAGATCAAAAAATTGATCCATCTGCAATATCCATGTTGCGGGATCCTTTCCATAAAACTTCCTCATATCGATTTTTGGAATATGGTGGGTCTCCGATCCAACATTAGAGTCTATGGAATCATGATTAACATTTCTTTTGTTCTCATCATGAGTTTCCTTTACTACCCTTTCACCATTAGTGACCACTTCTCGTATCAACTTATTCAAATTTATCTTCAATTCTTCCATCTTATCATCCATGCCATCCATTTTAGCTTCTAAGCCTTTCTTTAAACCATCCATCTTAGCTTATACATCTTTCTTTAAACCATTCATCTTATATTATGTTACCTTTTGTGCAAGTGACACTTGTTGCACTTGGTCTCGTAATTTTGATATTATCATGTTGCATTTCTTCCTCTTCTTCATGAGTCATGCTAGAGATTTAGGGTTACTTACTAGGCATTTGAATTTTCTTTCCTTGAGCCATCAATTACTGATAATAATGCTTTACTATGGCCTTTGAATTTCTTCAAACTAATTTCTCAAACCCATCTTATGCAAAAATTTAAAAAAAACTACACACCTTTCTTCACTTTGTAGGAGCTTGATATTGAATCTAATGTATCTCTGTAATTTTGGATCATCTAGTTTTGGAATTCCTACTTGTAGTAGTCCTCTACGTCCTCTTTCGAATGCCACCAGTCTGATCCAAATTAGATGCTCCAAGGAAGAGTTATGCACAACCTGCTAAGATGGCCTGATTATAGACCTTTCTAGAAGAGAGAACTTGTATGAACTGTCACGTGTCACTGCTTCGACCTTTGGGTCTAAAAGTTATATACGAGAAACTACTATCCTCCTTTTTCTATACCTTCTTATAAAATTTCAATCTGATGCTCAGAGAGAACGTTAAGATGATTTGCCCCAGGTCACCTGTTTGGAATGTAATTCAAGAGTCTACAAAAAGACCAACTTCCTCAAATCATATCTCCGCACATATACTGCGAAAAGTTTTAAAATTTGGACCCGAGGTTCAGTTCGACTTCGTCTCAAATGGTTTTTTTTTTCTTTTTTATTTTTTCTGAAACATCGCAGAAAAAGTGTTATGGAAAAAATGCTGCGATGACCTATTGGAGTAGCGAAACCCTATAATTGAAAGCTCTCATACCAAATGTTATGAAACTAGCTCACCAAAAATTAGAAAACATAGATCAACACCTTAGAATTCAACCTCTTTGAGGGGGAAACCTACTTTACATTACATCAATAAACAATTCTTGGATGATTCAAATGACAAAGCCTCTTTTCTATATATAGGAGTTTAAGGGGTCACAATATAACCAAGCCGACCTAACAATAATAATATAAAGGCACAAAAATAACAATAGAGGGATTCTATGGAGAACAGTAATAACAATATGAGGATAATAGGGGCACAACAATATTAATAAGGTATACAACTACAATATTAATGGGGGCATCACTAGTATTATAGGGACCTAACACAACATCCCATACTGTATCATTTGTTACAGCTGTGACATCGTCTACCTTCGCTACTTCTTCAATGTTTACCACAACACGTGAGTCACATTTGTATGGTAGTCTGTCTATCCCACTTAGTTACCAATCATTATGTGGAACTCTCTTCAGTGTTTCTTCTAGTCCATGTTCACCCATGTTGTCCACAAGAATTTTACCTGGTTCTTCACTTATGGATACTGAACAGTTTTATTCATCAAGTCAATATCAAGGTGGGCCATTTGGTTATCATCCAATGTATCCACTTGACACTGAGTTACCTCCATACAGAGAATAATATGACAAATATTCTTATTCTCGATATCTCAGTGGCCACCACATGGCAGTATACCATCATCTTTAGGTCCAACTTATTCTAGAATGATTGTTTGTCAATGGAAACCTACAATTCATGTTCAACCAAGGCTTGTGTATTCACCACAACCAATACAACCTATTTCATCCACACCTACTACGCGTGTGATTACAATGTTACCACAGTCGCAAGCTCAGTTGATTATATCTCAACCTTTTCAAGTTGATCCTTCAACCTCTTACCCTCAAGTTTTAAGTCTACAGACTCAATCTTCTCATGGCATTTTACAACAACCATTTGTGTCTGAAATCCAACAACCTGAAGCTAGTTTACCATTAACTAGGATGACTCAGACTTATACTAGTCCAATTTATCCACAACCTCGTCAAACTTATATTGGTGGGCAACAACCATTGTATCAACAACCATGGTAGCCACAATACAAACAACATCAATTCCAATAGTTCCAAACTTATCTTGGACTTGGTTAACAAGCCTATGCTAGGTTTGATCAACAACAAGCTTACCTGGGTTTTAGTCAACAAGCCTACGTTGATTTTGGTCAACAAAAAAATTATCCTAGTTCCTAATGACAACCTTATACTGGATATGCTCAACAAACCTATCCCTATCAAGGTTACCAGAAACATATTCCTTATGATGGTATGCAAAGGCATATTACCTAGGCAATTCCATCTTACCCTGGTTACACTCAACCGACCCAAACTGACAGTTTCCTTTTCTCACAACACTTGAATTACCGGATTTAAATAATCTTAGCAATGATACCATACTTTATTCAGCTTGGTGGTTGGTGATTCCCCAAAAATAGCCTTTTGATTTTCCTAGGTTCAATGGAAACCCTAGAGACGATTTATCTAATCATGTTATGAATTTTCATTTATAGTGTTCATCCAACACCCTAAATGATGATTCAGTAAGACTACGTCTTTTCCAGTGAATTCTCACTGGTTCGGCTGCAAAGTGGTATATTGAATTACCTTGAGCTTCATTTCACAACTTCACAACCTTAGCCACTACATTTTTAAGCAATTTCTAGTTACCCATTAGATATGAAACTGGAACGGAACTATTGACAAACTTTAAACAGACCACTCCTACTCACATTTTTTATCATATTCATAAGTGGCGTTATCATCGTTGAATGGTGAAAACTTTTGTTCTTGATCAGCTTTAGACTGAGCGGTTCATTAAATCCTTGTTGCCATATATCACTGAGGATGTGGCTAAAGGAGGAGTTTTTATTGAAGAGCAAGTAATTTCTCATGCCCAATAATTAGACTTGATTTACACCCAGTCTAGCACACTCTATGAGAAGATTCCAAATTCACCTATACTAGCTCTTCTTGTTCCACCACCTCCATCTAATAAGGACTCTCATGCCGATGATGGTGTGATAGGTTCTTGAAGCACTCAAAATGCAAGTATACCATCTATTCAAACATTTGCTATTTCAAATCAAACCTTTGATACACCTAATAATACACTTGCTTCCAAAATAAATGTCGTGTCATCTCACAAAGGTAAAAATGGAAAGCAACATGGAAGTAAGCGAAAGGGGAAAACCGAAAAGAAACAAAATTATACCCTTCAAGAGAAATCAGATGATTCCTCTTACATGTCTAGGAAACCTCATTACCCATGTTTAATTTGTAATGAGGAGCACTTTACGCACGATTGTCCTTACCGCTATGAAGTTTGAAAACTTCTTAAGACTTCTAGTAAATCTGTTGTGTTGATAGACCCTTTTCCAAACCCAAAGATACATGGTGTTGCTACAGATCTTGCTTCCAATTCACAAGTTCTTATGCTATCTTCCACTAAGTGTAAGACTAATGTTTTGGTGACTACATGAAGTAACTATTACAGTAATCCATTATTGTCATCGACTAACCAGGCTATAGATCAACCCAATACTTCGACTTCAACTTTGTCTGACTCCATTCCACTACCCATTGCACCACACTTAATAAGAAAACTGCCTAAGGGAGTTGTTCATAAATCCACATTCAACCCTCGAGCTCGAGAAACCCAAAATTATAACATAGTAGAAAATTTAGCTCAATAACATTCTGCTATGTCAACGCTTGAGGTGCTTCAAAATTGTCCCTCCCAAAAGCATGCTTTATTGTGAACAATTGGTGGAATTGATCCAACAGATTCCAATCTCATAGTTTTTAAGCATGTGGGTTATACTCCACAATTACCAGCACAGTTAGCATTATTGATCCAAGTAAATTCTTTGAATCACCTGATTCACCAAACCATTGTTGACGAAGGTGCATCTACTTGTATCATGTCAATGAATTGCTAGAAAACACTTGTCTCACTGTGTCTATCACGATCACCTATGTTGTTAAAATCTTTTGACGATCACACTTATACACCTTGTGGAATTTTAAGTAACCCGTAGATAGAACTAGGGGGGAAATTTGTATTTGTTAAAGTTGATGTCATTGATGGATCCCTTGAATACAACATTTTACTAGGAAGACCGTGGTTTTACGCTATGGTTGTTGTGGTTTCGACATACTTTCGTATGATCACTTTCCCTCATAAAGGTGGAATCGTAGTAATTGATCAACTCGCCTTGTTTTCCTCTATTTCATAGGCAACTAGAAGCTTTCCATTAGTTCGTAGAGCTCTGCTATCTCTTCAAAACATTGGAGTAGATCTCCTCAAATATTCTTGCCTAATGGGAACTGTTTCACTACCGTCACCATCACAAATAGCAGAAGCTCAAAAAGTTGACCTGTAACATGATATCTTCCACTTCATTTAACTCATCAAATCTTTCCAATAATTCTGATGTTGACATGGATAATGAAACCATGCCGCTAAGCCCAATTGACCTTGCATAGCAATCAATTTTTTCGGCTTGCAAAACAAATCCAAATCCATGATCACCGATTGTATGGGTTTATCATTCATTATAATATGGTACTTCCTCTGATCCTTTTTCACATACATTTTCTACTGATGAAGGAATAATCCAATCAATGATGATAGAAGAAGAACCATGGGAAGATTATCATCATCAATCCCATCTTCTAGATCACATATAAGATATTCCAAATGAACTAAATCACCTTTAATCATTGATTTCCTTTAAAATTTTGTATTTATAGAAGTAGTCAATTATGAACTAAACTTATCGAATATGAAAGAAACCATTTCTATTGATACGTCGAACAAACCTGGAATTGTCGAAAACATCCATGTTGGAAAATATTGTTCTCCATCGAAACTTGAAACTTACGATGCTCTTTTTTATGAATTCGACGATATATTTGCATGGTCATATGAGGAAATACTAGGTATTGATTGTAGTATATTTGAACACAAGATTAAAATGTCTCCTAATGTCAATCTGGTATGATAGCGCCTCTATCTTATTTATCTGAAGAACGATGTTGCCATAAAAGCAAAAGTTGAAAAACTTTTGCATGCTAGTTTCATATACCCCTTTTGTCTTACTGATTGGGTTTCCAATATTTTTCATGTCATGAAGAAACAAGGAACAATAAGAGTGTGCATCAATTATAGGGATATTAATCATGCCTATCCAAAAGACAACTATCCCACTTCGTTTATCGACCAGATAATTGATGAATGTGCCACATGTGAAATATTTTCATTTATGGATGACTTTTCCGGCTATATTCAAATCAATATCCGCCCAGAATACCAATCTCAAACTACAATTATTTGTCCCTAGGGCATATTCACATATAGGAAACTCCATTTTGGTTGGAAGAATGTCGGGGAAACTTTTTAGAGGGCAATGAATTATTCCTTATATGACATCAAAAACCTCATTCAACCCTATCTAGATGACTTACCTACTCATTCATGAAAATGGGTTGATCACCCTAAAACATTTGACAACCATCTTTTTATGGTGTCAACACTACAAAATTCGACTCAATCCACATAAATGTGTGTTTTGTATTGGCTCTAGTCATTTTCTTGGTTTCGTAGTGTGCAAAGAAGGAATTCGACTCGACCCCTTCAAGGTTAAGGGAATTTTTGATCTGCCTCCACCTTCCAATTTACTTCAGTTACAGAGACTCCAAGGGAAGGCTAACTTTCTAAGGAGATTCATTCCTAACTATGCTGAAATGGATAAACGATTCTCTCATATTTTGGAAAAGTGAATTCCCTTCCATTGGGACCAGGTTGTGCAAGCTTCCTTTGATGTTGTCAAAGATACCCTTATCCAAGCATCATTAATGTATTCCCCTAATTATGAGAGTGACTATTTCCTCTATCTTGCCGTTGCATATACAACCATTGCTATGGTTTTAGTCCAAGAAGAAAATGGGATTGAACATCTGATCTATTATTTGAGTTGTAATCTCAATGATATGGAAGTTAAGTATTCTTATGTGGAGAAGCTAGCTTTGGCTTATGTTCAATTTGTGTAGATATTTCGCTACTATATCCTCGTTAGAAATACCATTATCATTTCGGATTGCAACCCTATGACATACATCTTGTCACGTCAATTTCTGGGGGGGGAAATATTCAAAATGTATCATCATTTTGTAGGAATTTCATTTGGAGTTCATCAAATCCAAATCTCACAAATCTATAGTTTTTTTTGAGCTTCTTTGCGACCTTCCCTCTACCACCATCGAATAAAAAATGGAAGCATCAATTCCGGATGAGTCTATGTTTCTGATCTCATCATGTGACTCTTGGTATGGAGATATACTGATCTATCTACAAACCAAAACTTTCCAATTCCACACCTCTCACTTGCAATAGCGACGTATTTGATATCAAGCCAAAGATTATCCAATGATTGGCGACACCCTTTACCATTGCGGTATCGATATGATTTTTTGTATGTGCATCACACATGAGGAAGCCGAGAAAGTTCTTTATAATTTCCACTCTGGTGCTTGTGGTAGAAATTTATCTGGTTATGCTACCACACAAAAAATTCTTCGTGCCGGTTACTTCTGGCCTACCATATTTAGAGATTGCATTATTGTTGCCAGAAGTGGTCATGCATGCTAGATTTTTTTACCGTAAAACTTGATTACCACCTACATCACTGCATCCTATCATCATTGTTGGACCATTTACAAAATGAGTCATTGATTTCATGATATGTAACCCTCACTCGGTCAGGGGCGATGTGTATATTACTGTGGTTGTTGACTATTTTATGAAACGGATTGAAGCACTGCCTACATTACACAATAGTGGTGAGACAACTGCATTTTTTTCTTTAACCATGTGTTTGCACGATTTGGTGTACCACAAGCTGTATTTACAAGTCATGGTTCACATTTTTGCAATCACATGATGACTAAATTAACTACCAAGTTAGGACTCTTACACGATAGTTCTACTTCTTATTATCTACAGGCTAATGGACAATTTGAATCCATCAAAAAAGTCCTTACACACATTATTCAACAAATGATAGGAGTTCATAAACGAAACTGGCACTTGATCATGTACTCATCTTTGTGGGTTTACTAAACCACAGTAAGAAACGAAACTAGAATCACACCTTTCTAATTGGCGCATTGTCTTCAGGAAATCTTGCCAATAAAACGAGAGATTTCATCATTAAAGCTCGCAATTGATTTGTTACCTAGCATTGCTGATGAGGAAGCACGTTTCTTAGAACTCATCCATCTAGATGAAACATGTTGTGAAGCCGCATTGGCCCATGAAGCACATAAGAAACGAATTAAGTTGCAACATGACCACAATGTCAACCATCGCATATTCTCAGAAGGAGACCACATCTTCCTTTATGATTAGGAAGCTGATAAATTAGGAACATGAAAATTTGAATCACTATGGATGGGCCTCTACATTGTAAAGTGTGTTTTGGAAAAAGGCGCTTATGAGTTGGTTCATTATGATGGAATTCAATTGTTGCAGCCCCAAAACAGGCTATATATTAAACATTACTATCCTTAACTATGCATAGTAAGAACATTGTATATATGCTTTGATTTTGTGTGTGTGTCACAATGTGAGTTTTAGATTTTTTATGTGGTTAGTAATCCACTTTGCATTTGTTGCAGATGTCAGAATGTTTGGAACCATTTGTTGATTATTCCAATGGTGTTAATCATAGTATGAAAAACCTATCCTCTTCAACATGGGCCATATTCACTCCAAATGGCGAGTTAGTGAGTTTTCAGGGGATTTGTATTGGTCATTCTACGAACAATATCGCTGAGTATACCGCATTGATTGAACTCCTCTCAGATGCCATTTCTCTTAACATTCACTGAATCATCATTAAGATAGATTCACAACTTGTTTTACTCCAATGTACGAATGATTATACCATCTGAAATCCAACTATTCATTGTATATTCCATAGAGTTCATCTGTTGGAAAGACATTTTGATTACATTCAATATCAACACATTTCTAGAAAGTTTAAAACATTGACTGGTTCTTTATCCAATTACGTGTTAAACAAACATTTAAGACATATGTAAAGAGTAAATTTTCAACTCACATCAACAGTTGAATATGATTAGACATAACCATACAAAAACACTCAAAGTAAAATAGATAGATCTTCAATGATTTTACGAAAATTTTTGTCGAGGACATGTTGGTCATCTGACCTCAAAATTTTAAAATGCATACACTAAATCATCCTAAGTAGATGTAATGATGCTCATGATAATAGGTCATTTCCTAAGCTATCATGCGCAATAGCCTCATCCAATGGCTACGTACACCAATAGTATGTCGTTGTAGTCTAACCAGTAACTCCTCGATTTGAACATCTCGTATACCGAGGGTTAATACCTCTATATGATGTTGCAACTTTGCTAGTGTCTTGATCAGATCTAAATCTTGGAGAACTGCTCTTTTAACATTTCTCCCTAGTGGTTCACCCACATACTGTTGAAGTCCCATTGTTCGAACAGTGCCAACATCTATATATATGAGGAAATTTTCAATTTAGTTTTGGAAACATCAAAAAACAAAAAAACATGTAAAAACTCAAAAAATAAAAATAGATGGTCAAAGAAATCTACCTATAGCACCAAATTGAGCACCCACTCATAACCGAAAATCTGAATCTCTATGGAAATCCATCCCTGCATATGGATGCTCCTCTATGACAATATGTTGTTGACGGAGCCAACTAAAGAATGCGGTAGAAAATGACATTGATGATTGACCAGCATGTAACAATCTAAACTTTGAAACGGGGACTATAAACTCAAAATGAGAACACTGCCCAAAAAACCACGAGAAAACATGAAAAACATTGCTAAAACCGAAAAGTGTGTATACTAGAATGATGCTTTTTTTTGTATTGTCAATTTTGAACATGTTTTAAAAATGGCAATGAGAACGAATTTTTTGTGCAAAAATTGTGCAAAAAACAACCTAAAAAATGAAAAGTGCTAGTAATGGAATGATGGTTTTTTTTTTTAGGGTCAATTTCCAACATTTTAAAAAAATGACACTAAAACCAAATTTTTATGTGCAAAAATTGTGCAAAAAACACCCTCAAAACGAAAAGTGTTGATGCTGGAATAACACTTTTTTTTTTTGCTAAATTTTCAACATTTTGAAATAATGGTGTAAAATATTTTGTTATGACTCCGAAAAACATTAAAATTTGAAAAAAATAATAATGAAAACATAAAATTAAAAATAAAAAACAATGAAAAAACAAAAAAAAAGTAAAAAAAAAATACCAAAATCTAAATAAAAAATATATATTAAAACAAAACATAAAAATAAAAAAATAAAAAAGAATCAATCAAAAAAATGTAAAAAAAAAAATTAAAAAACAAAATTAACCTATAAAATTATAAGAATTAAAAAAAAAAAAAAATTAAAGGAAATAAATAATAAGAAAACATATTTTTTCAAAAAAAATAACATTTTTTTTAATGTGGTAAACCTTAAAAAAATTTGGAAAAATAATCTTTGCAATAAAGAGTTGTGTCTCCGACTCATGCATCCTTTCCTAGTTCATATTTGCAATATGGAGTTGCCTCTCCATTTCCTGCAATTTGTCAGAAAGAAACGGCTTCTCTTCCTTCGTGGAATTCAACTAATGTCTAATGGTGATGCTCTTCCTTCCATCCTCATACATTTCTCTCAACATATCCATCATTATGAACAATTCTTGCTTCATGTCTTCATCAAAGAATCTTGTGATGAAGGAGGAATTTGAGGATTCACTTGTAGAAGTTGTCATTATGCAAATGAACAAAAGAACTTCAAACAAGATTAACAGAGAGCTTATTCAATCAACCTCTTGAAAAAACCTCTTGTGGTTCAAGGGTTGCCTTGAGGTCCTCTGGGATAAGAATAATGCCTTCAACCCTTCTTCCTTTCTGTCCTCTCCTAGACTTATCTATCAATAGTTTTCACCTCTGCAAACTCAAACAACATTCAGTTTACAAAAAATGAGACTATTAAATTCTTTCTACTATTTAAAAACCCTTGAAGTCAATAAGCATATATATTGCTCTGTAAAACAAGCATCCTGATCGGATATCACCTGGATCAAGATATAACCTACTCTGGTATAAATTAACTATGATATCACCTTCTTTGAAGGTGGGGATAAGTAACCTAATGCTCCTATATAACCAGCTTTGATACCACCTTATTTGAAGGTAGGGTTAATTAACCTTATGCTTTGATACCACCTGATATGAAATGGGGCACTAAATTGTTCTTGTCAAACTTACAAGAACCTCTCCCACTGCAAAGCTTATATAATTTCCAAGATCAATACTTATTCTTGATAATTTCTAGAATTAAAAGAATTTGAAATAGGTGTATGCTTGTGTTTGTTTTAAGTGTTAAGTGCTTTAGGTTGATTTGGTTAAAGCAATATATAAAAACATATAACAACGAATAACGCAGATAATAACAAACACACATAACAACAATATAGTTAGGATTTCACCCAAACCTCTTGGGCTACCTCTCCGTGAGCTCTAGTCAACTCAACTAGGCTCTTTGGGATTATGGTAATATTTCGTTTACAAGTTCCATACTGAACTCCATTTGTTTATGACTGAAACTATGGGTTTAGAATACAATCTTATCCTTGGCTATCGATACTCTACAGACAGATCTAGGCTTCTCTGGATTAGACTCCTTCAATCAACGCTTTGAGCTATCTTGAGCTCTAGCTTGCACCAACGCCCTTAGAATTCTTTCATTGTATTTGGAATACCTTCTTCTATCTTTAGCACAATTTGGACATCAGTAATAGCTTTATCATTTGATCTCTTGGTTGTTCTGAAATTTCAATGCAGCTCCATGGCTCATAGAAGTCTTTAGGATTTTCTAAACTTGATCACAATGGATTAAGTGGTCACCTATAGTCACCTCGACTATTGGGACCTTGGGAGTGAATTCTTGCTCTATTCTCTGCAACTACCTCCAACCTCTGGGGGCCTCTGCTTCTATTGTCGACTCTGGCTCTTGGTTCTAGCTCTCACAAGCTTCTAGGTTTTCTCAACCTCCAAGCGACTCCAAGATTTTCTGAACTTCTCCAAGCTTCCTTTGAGAATGACCCTACTTGAGCCTCCGAGAGTCCCCATTAACTGTGTTCTCTGTGTATTTGTAACCATTTGGTTACAATACTCCATCATGGAAAACTACACATTTTCGTAAAATAATCAATGTCCCCTTAAAATGAACTCGTGGGCATAAGAAACCCTACCATTCGACCTTCCTCCTACAAAAATCCCGCGTTCAAACACGTAATGCAATAGACAAGAAGACGGATGAAAAACCATCATGGGGCATAAGCCTAGACCTCAAATGGAATTCAATCTCATCTATAAGCCCATCGGGTCCGCCATTTTATCACAATATTGCAATCACATTGCATATGGACAGAACATCAATACATAGGAAAATACAAATAAATCTACAAAAATCAGACTTAAAATATATTTAAATCGTGCTTATAATCCCATCGGGTCTACCTTTGGTTGTAATATCATAATCACATAGGAGGGAGGTAAAAATCATTAATACACGGGAATACATAGAAAATCCACAATTTCCGATTTGAAATTATATTCAATTGCATTTATAAACCCATCGGTTCTATGCTCTGATCACAAATCGAAATCGTTGTAGGCATGTGTCAATGACCCTTTATGTGGTTGTAATCATCAATCGCTGATCACTCTGATCGTTGATATTGCACATCACATATCACATTGACCCAATGGACTGTGTCTCTACTCCTTCGATCGTCTGATCACCCAATTGCCGATATTGCACAATTCATATCGCATCGGCAGTGTCTATGTCTCTCCAAATTGCTCATCATAATCGCTAATCACCTGCCTTTTCTGATATACCATGAAGGCCTTCCTCTGATGTGATATATTGGAGATCGCTATTAGAGCATCCTTTCGCCTTTGGTCTAAGTCCTCCCTTTGAACTCTTCCGATGCGATTTCCCTTAAAGAGCATTTTAGCCTATTTTTATAAGAAATACCTTCTTTTTAAAGGATATTGGGCAAATTTCTTTTTAAAATAACTTCTTCATCTGGAGTATATTTTGGTCAACTCAAATTGAAGTAGATTCAGAATGAAGAAATCTCTGTAATGAGACTATTTTCAAGAGCATCCTTTGATTTTCATTTTCCTTTGTGAGGAACATTTTTAGAATTAGAAGTCTATGTTAGATCCATTTTGGATCAATGAGTGCCTAATATATTATTATCTATATATATTACCCTATAATATAATATAATACTATCATTAATTGATAATGATACTCCTATAATATATTAATATATGGATAGAAAATTTACTATATCTATATATATTAACGGAGATGGATATCTCTTACTCAACTAATTAGGAGGATTTGTGTTTGTGCTGAACAATCATGATTAGATAGAACTTTAGTATTTTATTTTGTAATTTGAATTTCAAAATTAATAATAGTTCTAATTCCTATAAGTTAATTTACTATTCATGTTTATGGGGAATTACGAAAAAAAATAAACATAAAATAATAAATATAAAAATTAGTTATTGCACTTGTCGTCCTAGCTTGGAGTCCCCTAAAAGTTTGGAGTGCACTGTAGCATTCTCAAAAACTAGTGATACTACCCCTCCCCTCAACATATATATATATATATATATATATATATATATATATATATATATAATATATATAATATATATATATATAAACCTTACTGGTAGGTAACCCTTTCAACACCTTATTCCCCTAGCCTAACTATTCTCTTATGACCACCACAAGCTAGTTTGATGACACTTTGAGGACGTTAAATCCATTTTTGAATTAAAAAATAAATCTAGAAAATATAAGCCCAAAAAAACTTCTTGCAATTAAGAAACTCACTTTGAAAAGCTGAAGGTGAAACTCAAAGAAGTCATTCCATGACATTTTTTAAAGACGAAACTTAGAATAGTTACACTGCCATTTTTGACATCAAAGCTATACTAAAAAATCTACTTCTGGATGAGAAAATTCAAACTTAGAAAAGTTACAGTGTCATCTTTTTACAACAAATCTATACCCCAAAAAATTACTTATCAATGAACAAACAGCTTTGAAAAGATGAATCTAAAACTCAGCGAAGTTACAACATACCATTTTTTAAAGGCAGAACTCACATAAGTTACACCATGACATTTTTTAAAGCCAAAACATAGAAAAATTACACTGCCATTTTTTATGGCTCTTCCTAAGTTTCCTTGGGCATCAACATTTTAACAATCCAAACTAACTATTAACAAATGTAATTAACAAATGAAGCCCAAATTAGTGTTATGATAAACACGATACGTGTAATAGAGTCTATATCTAGACCAAGTGGAGTGCCCCTCAAAAGGTATGTGCTTAACTAAAGAAGGAAAATTGGAAATTGAATAATGTTAATCGCAATTGGGCAATATTTGAAATTTCGTTTGTGGGTGACAAAAGCTCTTTGCCATAGGGAGTCAAGTTAGTCCTAGTTTAAGGGGAGGATATGCTCCTACAATATTGTGGGTGAGGTATATTAGTTATATAATATATATATATATATATTATATATATATATATATATATGAATTATATATTAATATAATTATAATATTAGGATTATATATTATATCAAGCAACAATGTTTTTATTAAGTGCTTAAATAATTCCTTGAGATGATAAATAAATCATTTATTTATTTATTATTTCTAAAAAAAAGTTTAATTACTTTTTCCATCCTAAACAAATATAATAAAATATCTGAGTTGGTTATTCCAAGAATGGGATCAATAATATTTTATTATTCCTCATTACTCAAAGATAGCTCAATATTTTGTTATAAATAGAAAGTTTTTCCAATCATTATTCACTTTCTATTATTTTCATGGTTGCACTCACTGTTGTAACTCTAATTATTTTGATTGTCACACACCATATTTTTGTTGGGCTTTTCACATTATAGAGAAGGGAGACTCTACACAAGCTCAAGGCATTTGAGGATAGCAAAGAACCCATCCGATAGAGGGGGAGTGGTAACATTTATTTGTTCCCTTCACAAGTGTTATAATAAAATTATTATTTACGTATCTGGTTTCCATTGGATGATTGGAGTTATTACTCTTCCCTGTTGCTATTTAACTATGGTTGTGCCATAGATCGAGACATTGGTAGGTTTCGTTTCTATGAGTTTCCATAGATCTACAAAGTTTAGTAGCCATTTATACTATTGAGATTGTTTGTCATCCACAATCTTAAGTCCATTGTTTTTGTAAATCGTTGAGAAGAAAACACTACAACAACCACTCAACAAGATTTGGGATCCAATTAGGGTGATGAAACTAAAATTACATCCATGGGTATGAAGGGAAAAGAATCCATTTCTAGCACTAGTACCTTGAATTCACACAATTTAACTCCAAATGAAAAGAATAAGATAGGAATTTTTCACATAAGGGTGATCTAAGCACATACCAAAATTGATACACTTTTCAACAGTGGCTCTCAAGCCAATATTATGTCTAAAAACATTGTGAAAAGTTTAAACCTTGAAGCCACTCCACATTAGAAACCATATCCACTTGGATTGGTGTGTGACTCTGCACAATTACAAGAAACTAGAAAGCCTAAATTGAAGTTCGCCATTATTGCAAATTTCATAAACCAAGTGGAGCTTGATATTGTGCCATTAGGCATATGTGGTGTAGTCTTATGTGTCTCATATCTCTATGATATAAAATCTATCTTACATCAAGAGGAAAATATATTTCATTTTTTCAAAGATATAGTAGAATATATTGTGAGAGCTCATAGCAAGAAACTAGATCTTTCACTTGTTAATGTGGGGTAGATGAAAAGGCTGGTGAATCCAAGCAAGAGATTTGCTCTTCTAATGGTCAAACCCAAGAATGATGTGGATAATGATGCTTTTCAAGTTTGTGATTTAAGATTGAAATATGAATTGGTTAATTTAGCTAAACAATATGATGAGATGTTTCAACAACCAAAAATATTCCTCTTCCTAACATTGGCATGTATAGGATGTCAGTGATGGAAAGTACATAAAATAAAAGGAAAATTCAAAATTTGTTGGATAAAAAGATCATCAGGTCATCTTCTTCACGTTGTGTTCACCTATTTTTTTGGTACTAGAGAAGGATGGAACATGGCGCATGTGTGTGGACTTCCATGCATTGAACAAGAATAAAGTAAACAAATGTTACCGAGTGTATAGAATAGATGATTTACTTGATCAATTAAAAGATACAAACTATTTTACCAATTTGGACTTAAGGAGTGGCTATTATCAAATTATAATTGTTGAAGGAGACATTTGGAGGACAAAATTCAAAGCAAAAGAAGGTTTGTTCGAATTGGTAGTTATGGATTTTCGTTTATGTATTGCTTCTGCTACCTTCATGTGTGTGATGAATGATGCGTTGAGACCATTTCTTGATGATATTCTTATAGTGTACCTCGATGACTTCTTAAATTTTAGTAAATCTTGTGATGAACATGTCATGC
Organism: Pinus taeda; assembly: GCA_000404065.3. Taxonomy (NCBI): domain Eukaryota; kingdom Viridiplantae; phylum Streptophyta; class Pinopsida; order Pinales; family Pinaceae; genus Pinus; species Pinus taeda. Next base: position 16,095 of record APFE030982232.1, read on the forward strand.
ATGTGAGAAAAGTACGTGATGTGTTAAAGAAAGAACAATTGTATCTAAATATGTCAAAGTGTGAGTTTGGAAAACTTCTTTAGTTTACTTGGGTCACACTGTTGGAGGAGATGAGTTGAAAATAGATCCCTACAAGTTTGATTTAATTTGAATTAGCCAAGACCCAAGAAATTTAATGAGGTAAGAGGTTTTTCTTGTATAGCCCAATATTAGAGGAAATCCATTGCTAATGTTTCTTCTATAGCATCTCCCTTGCATGCATTGACAAGTCCGATTTTTTTTTTAGTGGAGAGGAAAACAACGGAAGGCCTTTGATGCATTTAAATAAAAGATCATTTCATCTCAAGTACTTTCACTTCCAAACTTGAGACAATCATTGGAGATTTAGACTAATTCTAGTGCCTACGCCATGGGTGTTGTCTTCATGAAACATGGTAAGACTATTTGGTTTCATTCACAAACCTTCAATTGTGTAGTGATTAATTATCCTACATATGACAAGGAATTTTATGCATTGGTGAAAAGTATGAAAAAGTGAAAAATTGCTTGATGAGTAAGGAAACAGGGATTCACACTAATCACCAACCATTGTAATACTTCGAATCTCAATCAAAGTTGCAACAATCAAGGCACTTCTGATGGATGGGTATTCTTCAACAATTCCACTTGGTAATAAGGTATAAGAAAGGTATCTACAATAAACTTGTTGATATGTTTTCTAGGCCTATTATTAGTGAAACTTCTTTACTCAAGAATAATTATGTTTTGCATGAAAGCTTTATTGAGCAATATGCATTAGACAATGACTTTCTAATTATTTATGGAAGCTTGACTCAAGGTAACTAAATAGATGAATTAGATTATTGTTTTCATGATAACTTGTTTTACGATCTCGGTAAGATATGTATTTCACATGGAGAAAGAGTGAAAACCATAAGAGAGGCACATACTTCTGATATTGCTGGTTATTTCGGTGTAAGTAGGACAATGGCACATCTCCAGATGTATTGTTATTGGCCTCATGCTTGAAAGTGTGTCAAATTTTATCAAGGATGTTCATTATGTGTAGTGAGTAAGCCTACAGATAGGAAGTTATGATTGCGCACGCCTTTTTTGGTTCGTTCCTGACCCTGGGAGTGTGTTTCTATGGATTTTCTAGGAGGTCTCACATTGTCAAAAAGAGGTCATGATCATTTGTATGTTATTGTTGATAGGTTCAACAAAACGTGTATTTTGATTCCATGTAAAAAGCAGGTTACAGTTAAAAAAACTACGTAGTCATGCTTTTAGAATGTATGGGTTCATTTTGGATCGCCCACATCCATTGTTAGTGATCAAGATTCTAGCATTATTGGGTATTTCTAGACAATCTTGTGGGGATTCATGGACACGGAATTCAAATATATTACAGCTTTTCATCTGCAAATAGATGGTCAAACAGAGGTGGTGAATAGGAAAATGATACATCTTCTTTATGGGTATTGAGGCAGGAACCCTAGGTTACGGGATGAACATTTTCACTATATTCAACATGCTTACAACTAAGCCAAGCACTCTTGAACTCAAACATCACCATTTGAGGCATGTTTGGGATACTTGCCTAAGATTCCTTTGGATTTTATTTTTGGGAAAGATGTTTTTATTGATGGTCACAGTGACATAGAGAAAGAAACAACATTCATTAAACAAAGTGAATTGGTACACCAAAGAGTCCAGGAGCAACTTGAAAAGAGCCAAGGAAATTTCAAAGAAAGCCACGAAAATCATGTAGATCACAAGTTCCAAGTTGGTGATGAAAAGGTAAAAACATGAAACCAATCACATATGGTCCATTTAGAATTTTCGAGAAGATTAGTAACAATGCCTTCAGGTTGGATTTACCTTCATATATACAAATATATGTTGTTGTTAATGTTAATAGCTTAAGGTTATATGAGCCTCCTTTTCTTGAAGATCAAGGAGAAAATTACCAAATTCCTTCCATAGAGGATTTTTCTCCTCAATACCTTGCTAAACTACAACAAGACACCATCCTTGATAGAAGAACAAGGTATTCAAAATCAGGGAATGTCGATTACCTTCAACTTAGGCTCAAGCGAAAAAATTCTTCAAAGGAAAAATGGATAGAGATTGGACAGGTGTAGGAATTGTATCCTCACCTACTGGACAATTGAAAGTGAAATTTTTGGGCCAAAAGGGTTCTAGTGGGGAGGAATGACCAGGTGCTAAAACAAATAGCTAAAAATTAAAAGTTGCTAGATTGGTGCAGAACTAGGATCACCATGTAGCTCTCATCATATTGAATCCTAGGTAGCTCATTCCACATGAAACAGACTCTGTGTGACTCTAGAAACGAGTTCTCTTCACTTCCCCAAACATGAGAATTTAAAAAAAATGGACAGCCCAGTCACTAGTCCGTACTACTAATGTAGCGGTGACTAAGCTAGGTATGTGGTAATTTACTTGGTAAACGGGATCCTCTATAAATGGTATTATGCTAAATAAAACATTCTTATTGGTTGAATTTATCTCATTTTGTTTTGTTGGTGGGGTGGCCAACCACGGGCTAACACATGGCCCAGCTGGAGGCCACTGATAGAAAATTATATATTACAGAGCAATGAAATACATAGAATATATTGCAAAAATCTAAGCAAAGAAAAAACATAAAAATAAGAGAGACACAGATATATGTGGTTCACAGAAATTTGGCTACGTCCATAGAGAAATAAACCCTTAATTAAACATAACTTCTACCGTCATATTTCAGCCTAATGAATGACCTAGATTGACTACGAAATTACAATATTTTACAAGGCAATTTTACATATATTTTTAGCTTCGTGGGTGCCGCCCCTAATCCCCACCATGAGGGGTTCTAAAGGATTGTCTTTTCCCCCCTTGACCCCCCTAATGGCGTGCATAAATTGGTGACATTTCCGCCACATTAAAAAATATTGTCCAATGTGGCGATACCTTTGAATAAAGGAGATTATTAGGCTCCACACCTAAGACACACCACGTGGCATCCAGAAAGGCCACCAAAAAATTGGCTATAGTCTGGGCAGAGGCAGCAGGGGTTGAACTCGTGACCTCCCAACACACACCAAATCCATTTACCAACATGACATGGGGAAGTTCTTAACCATAATAGGCTTCAATTTCTATTTAAAATTTAATGTTACACAGTTTGGGTGTATCATAAGCCATTGCACACACCACCATATGCGACCACTATGGAGGCGGATTGGGGGCCCGACCAGTAGGGGAGGGTCGTTAGCCTTAGGCTTGAGCACATAGCCCCCCCCCGCTTGGCCACAGTTTCTAGACATAAGGTCATAGAGGAAAAATTAAGGCTCCCACAATTTGCGCTGGAATATGTCCAAAACGACGCTCAGTTACCACGTTTTGTGGGTGAAATTATAGGATGATGCCAAATTTTGGTGAATTTGCAGTGCGATTAGGAGAATATTGGGAAAGGCCATCAATTATTTACTTTTTTACCAAATCAAGAGCAAAAGGAGGCTACGCAGACAATTTTAGGGATCCTTGTGCCATTGGAATAGGTTTCAGAGCATTTCGAGAATTGTAAATTGATGTATTCACCCTTTTGATCATAATAGAGAAGACCAATCCATTGGAAGTTGGATGAAGGAGACATAGCCCAGGAGGGGTGAACTCCTTCATCCTATGTTGTTGTGATATTGTTTATAGTGATGTTTATGTCTATCTTTTGTAGTTCTTTAGTGATTTGTTTATGTTAATTTCCACATAACAATTACACAAAAACACTCAAAAACGGATGTTTAAATTTGCAAACAATCTCATGAATCATCAAGCATATTTAACATAATATGAAAAGGAAATTTAGCCACATCAAACCTAATATTCTTAATCAGATAAATAGATAACTGGTGAAGGCTGTAGAGGGCTATGAACTCACAAATGGTGGTAGTTCGATAGGATGGTTCAGTATCGAGACTCGCCTATTTTGCTTCACAAGGTTGAGAAGCATCAATTCTACAAAGAACGCCAATGATGGTTTGAAGTGGTTACATTTTAAACGAAGGTCAAGTGACACCTCGAATATGTGGTGGTGAAAGAGTGATGCTTGCAAGATTCTAGAGTGGATGTGAGTGCTGATGAAGACGAGTCAGACATAGATTCATTCATTGTTGTAATACCTATTTTTTATATTTTTTCTGTGTAAGCATTAAGGGACGGTGTTGGAAGTAATTATTCCATGTCATGTCTAGTTGTCTTCAAGAGTCCCTAGGTGTGAATCTATAGATATTTTTTTCCTATGCTTCATTTGTAACAATTTTCTATATATGTCATAGTCATTATTATATATGCTATAAATATATACCCATTGAAATCAATAAGACATGAAGGGTAACTTTTTTGTGTTATTTCTCTCTCTCGTTTTTCTAATCAGACTCCCCTCCATTCCCCCATATAAATTCTTTCACTTGGTATGGGAGCAAGTTAAAAACTTTTTTAGTGTAAAAACAATTTTTTTTACTGGAAATTTCAAGGTTGTTTTGAAGGCAAATTTTTGGAGCATATTTACCAATAGTGAGAAAGTTCTTTTTACACTCAGAAATGGGAGCATCGAACACAAGCTTGTATAATCTTCATATACCTCAATTTAGTGGGGAAAATTATTATCATTGTGTTATTACAATGAAGGCTATGTTTTCCTCTAAAGGTATTTGGGATTTGGTGGATAATGGGTTGCAAGAACTAGCACATAGAGGAGCATAAAATGCCTTGTCACAAGAAAAAAATGATTTGTTGAAGGAAAATAGGAAGAATGATTCAAAAGACCTTTTTAATGTTTTTCAAGTAGTTGATGAATGTATTTTCTCAAGGATTGAAACAAAAGCAAATCCCAATAAATCATGGGACACCCTCTAGACAACCTACCAAGGCATCACAAAAGTGAAGACAGTAAAACTACAAATGCTAAGGAGATATTTTGAGATAATTTCTATGAAAGAGTTAAAGAATGTAGACTCATTTTTTACACATGTAATTGGACTAGTATTTTGACTAAGGTCTCATGGTGATGCACTTGAGGAAAGGAGAATAGTTGAGAAAATTTTGAGAAGCCTGCCAGCAAGATTTGATGCCATTGTTGTGGCCATAGAAGATACAAAGGATATCTCATAGTTTTTAGTGGATGAGCTCCATGCATTATTGATTTCTCATTAACATAGATTGAATAGAGAAACAAACTCCTCACTCGAGTATTCCTTCAAGACAAAAGTTTCATTTGGTCAAGGTCAAGGGAGAGGAATATCATATGCTAGAGGAACATGGCCCACATAGAGGTGGACGAAGCAACACTTCAAACTCAAGCTGAAGGGGAAGCAATAAAAATTCAACTGAAGTCCCAAGCCAAAATCAAACAAAATGTGATAGGTATGATAAATCTGATGTTGAATGTCATGATTGTAAGATGTATGGTCATTATGGAAATCCATGTAGAAAGAAGAAACATGATATAAGTATCAAACCAAGTGTAAATTTCACAAAGGAAAATCATAACCAACATAACATGTTTTTAGCTGTTAATGTAGCACAAGAAAAACAAAGTGATGCATGGTTTATAGATTGAGCGTGCAAAAACAAGATGACATGGAACATTGAAATTCTTTCCAATTTAGATGAAAGTATGAAATCAGAAGTGACATTAGGGACTAATAGGAAAGTCTTTTTCATGGGAAGAGCAAGAGTGAATATTCTAGAAAAGAAGGTGGATAAGAAGTACATTTCTGATATTTATTTTGCACCTGGTTTGAAGCATAACCTCATGAGAATTGGACATCGCATGCAAAAGGCCTACAACATCTTTTTCAAAAATGATGAGTGAACAATTTCGGATAAGCCTCCAGTGAGACAACTGATTGAAAATTTTTAGATCAGAAGCAATGGAATGTTTCCCTAAAGATAAAATCAAATTTGAAGGGAGAAGGTGCCCAAGCACAATTGTCAATGAATTCACAAGAGGATAAAAGAAATGTAGTAGCTATCACACAAGAAAAATTTGAAGAAGAGGTTAAAAATGGAAAGTGGTTATGGCATTTGAGGTTTCGTCATCTCAACTTTGGAGGTTTAAATTTGTTGCTTAGGAAAGACATGGTTAAGGGATTTCCACTCATAGAAAAACTAAACAGCCTGTGTGAAGGATGCATCTTGGGCAAACAATATAGGGAGACATTTCTAGAATGAAAGTCAATAAAGGAAAATTCATCTTTGGATATTGTCCATTCATACTTACATGGACCGATACAGACACCATCATTTGGTGGAAGCTACTAGTTGTTTACCTTCATAGATGATTACAAAAGGATGATATGGGTCTACTTCCTAAAACAGAAAATTGAAGTGTTTGAACATTTTTCCCAATACAAAGCTCTTGTTGAGAAGCAAAGTGGACACTACATGAAAGTCTTGATGATTGATATAGGTGTTGAATACATCTAAAATATTTTCCTATGGTTTTGCAAGGAGCATGGAATTCACAAGGTATTTACAATAAGGTATACATGTCAGCGCAATGGTGTCTCACAATTAAACAATAGGACCATTATGTAAATGGCATGGAGTATGTCAAAGGAAAAGTATTCTCCAGATTATTATTGGGTTGAAGTTGTCGCTTGTGCAACATATATCGTTAATAGGTTTCCAACCAAAAGTGTCAAGAATGTGGTTCTCGAAGATGCATGGAGTGGAAGAAGGCGTAGTTTCACTCACATGAGAGTGTTCGGATGTGTGGAATATCCCCACATCCCACATGAGTTAAGGACAAACTTTAATGGGAAGGGGGAGAAATGAATATTTTTTGTATTTAGTGATGAATCCAAGGCATACAAGATCAACAATTGATCAACCAAGAAGTTCATAATCAATAGAGATGTGAAATTCATAGAAGAGGAAGCATGGGATGGAAGTTTAGAGAAAACAATCAATGTGAAAGTATGTATACTACATGAAGACGAAGAGAAATTGACTGCATCAATAAAATCCTCAACAATGACTCCTTCTACACCTATTCAAGCTCAACAAAAAAATCAACAAGTGACACCATAAAAAAATAATAGGAAAATGTTACACAGTCAAGAAAGTGCTTCTCCATGGAAGCCGGAAAGCCCCACAAAATCATCTATTTCAAGCACAACACCAAGTCACATGTCAACCCCATCTTCTCCAAGTGCAAGAAGACAAAAATTCATAAATTTAAGTGAAATTAATAAGAAAAATTACGTTGGTAGTAATGTTGGTCCAAATTCCTTATTTGCATTGTTTTGTCATATAGATGACACAATCCATTTTGAGGATACAGACAAAGAAGAAATAGAAGAAATAGAAAACAATGGGTTGTGGCAATGGGTTAAGAAATAGAAGAAATAGAAAAAATTGACACATGGGAGTTAGTATACCTTCCGCAAGGAGAAGAAGTTGTCAAGCCAGGCAGTAACTCCATTAGGTAGAAAAACTGATTCATTTATTCCATCAGGTAGGTTATTGTTATATACAAAATGGTGTGACTGTTTAGTTCATCTCCTGATGACTGTTCACATTCCTAATTTAATTATTTACATGAATTCACCCAATCGTGAGGATTAGGTGTCAACATTGCCCCCGTTAATCTGAAGGGATGTTGGTGAGTCCAAGCATCGTTTTGAATCTTTCAAGCTTTTCTCTTCCAAGCGCTTTGGTGAAGATGTCTGCAATTTGCTCATTTGTGGAACAATGATGGAGATGGATTGTTTTGGCCTCAACATGATGTCATATCAGATGATATTTAGTATTGATGTGCTTTGCTCGATCATCGAACTTTGGTTTTTTTTCCAACTTTATTGCAGAGGTGTTGTCAATCATGAGTGGAGTTCATTGTACTTGTTTTACCTACAAGTCTTCAAGAATTTTCCTGATCCACACAATTTCTTTTGTTCCTGATCCACACAATTTCTTTTGTTTCTTCAACTGCTGCCACATATTCTGCTTCTGTTGTGGAATCTGCTCGAACTGATTGTTTGTGTGATCTCCAGGAGACAGATCCTGATCCAAGACTCGTAGCATATCCTGAAGTATATACCCCAATTTCTTTGCCTCCATCGAAGTCCGAATCAGAGTATCCGATCAAACTAAAGTCATCCACCGATGTGTACTTGATTCCAAAATCTTGAGTTCCCTTCAAGTAATTTAGAACTCTTTTTGCAGCAGACCAATGTCCCTCACAAGGCTTTTGCATAAATTTGGAGAGGATTCCAACAACAAATGAAATGTTTGGTCTGGTAGTAGTTAGGTAGTTGAGACTTCCTACAAGCTGTCTATACTTTGTTGCATCCTCAAATTCCTTTCCTTCAATAGATGTGAGCTTTAAGTTTTGTTCCGTTGGAGTAGTAAGAGGATTACACTCTGTCATGCCAAACCTGTTCAACAAATCTCCAATGTATTTCTTTCGAGAAAGAAATATTGACTTTGGATGTTGGGTTACTTCAATGCCAAGATAGTAATGAACATAGCCCAAATCAGTCATTTCAAAACTTTTCCCCAATTCCTTCTTTATGGATGCAATGTTGCTTTCGTTGTTCCCTGTCATTAAAAGATCATCTACATATACCACAAGATATACCCAGTATGAGATTGTGCATCATTTCTATCCATTTATGGAAATTCTTGAATGTTTGAAAAGCATCAGATTTGTTCTTCAATAAATAAACCCAGCACATTCTAGTGTAGTCATCAACAAACGTCATGATATATTTATTTCCATTTGCAGAAGAAATGGGCATTGGACCACATAATTCTGAATGAATGAGTTCAAGTGTCCAATGTGCTCTTGAATGTGAATCATGAAAAGACTGTTTGCTATGCTTTCCTAGAATGCAAGCATCACATTGCTTAAGTTTTCTAGGAATTGTAGGCAAACCAGCAACACCA
>APFE030982234.1:4387-23507 GCA_000404065.3 Pinus taeda
TTTTTTTTTTTTTTTTTTTTTTTTTGTGAAGTATATCTTTATTGGATTGCATGATGGTTGGTTCTTGTGTGACAACCATGATTGTGTTTGTATTCCATTTATCCCTTAAGCACTTTTGAAAAGCCATTATATGCTCCTAATAACAATGTAATAGTTAATACATTTTGAAAGTATGTGGGCTCGTGAATATGATATGGAAATGGCAAGATATGAATATGAATGTATCCCCCCCCCAACTGATGGTATTGGAAATTTTAGGAATTGAGGAAGGGAAATGTTTTTCCAACAATTATCATTTTAGCTTTTTATGGAATTCTATGGTCAAAAGTTAGAAAATGACATACCTTAACTTTCCCTTTGAAATGGATGAGTTATATGTGTGATTGCTTCAAAAATTATGATCATAATCTTCTTAAAATGACTGAACAAGAAGATTCATGGATAAAGAGTCAAGATGGCTTTTTATTGCTTCTACTAAAACTTGTTGAATCTGCTCCAAAATGCTGAAAATAATAGTCTTCATGTCTTCAAAATTCGTTGGCACAATTCCTACTATGTGAAAAGATGTTCTGATGTCGAACATAGCAGGAAATTGTTGACATAGTGGCCATTAATGGATGCCACTAGTCAACAAGAGAAATCTCACCATTGATGACAATGAGAGTCAAGATGCCCAAACACATCTTGCTAGGTACGGATAATTTTGCCGATGTCGAGTCACTTAGAGAATCTGATGAACAAGGGATGTTAATGTATTTCCATTGTTTTCCAGCGTGAGGAATTGCCATTAAGGCATGCAAGCCTCAAGGTGTCAACAAGGAACTTAGGCTCAAAGGACTATGGACTCAATAATTTGCATTGAAGCATGGTTTATTTGCGAGATGAAAATGACAGGAAAGAGAAGATGAAAATGGAAGACGGTAATGGAGAGCAGAAATGGCAATGGGCAATAAGCATGTGAATGAGCCTATTGCTTTTATTTGTGGGTTATGAATGGACAAAAAGAGATGGAAAGTGTATGTGAATGTAAATGGAAAATATGAAGTGAAATGAGGTAAATGGTTTATTATGAGCTATGGATGTGATGGAGACAATAGTATTTGAAAGTTTTTCAAGTGTTTGGATCTGATTTTGCATCAACATATTTCCTCTTTGTTGCTGATCATGCTCTTATGAAACAAATTGGTCCCTTAGACAAACACCATTCTCTTGTAGTCATTTGTCCTTCCTCCTGGAACTTGCAAAAAAAACTAATACTTCTTCTGCAATGGAATGTAAGATTATCAAAGGAGAGAGGTGATCAATCTCTATAGTTATGATATTTACACACAAAACTAAGAATTTGTATTAATGAAACAAGTTCTTTTCAGCAATTTATTTCATTATTTACCATTTCAAACTCTAATGATGGATTTCTCATTGTGTAGATATTGTTGAGATCTTTCCAATTACACTTGAATCATCAAAATATGATTTTGTATGAGAAAGTTAGGCTAATTTGAACAATGAGATTTTTCAGCTGCGGAATGGCTTTAACTGCGAAATGAATTTAGCTGCAGAATGTGCGTAATATCTGTAGCTAAAAATATTGAATAAAAAGTTAGCCATTCATTTTTCACCATCAGTCCAAAATTAATCAATACCTTTAGAAAAGTGAGTAAATAACTTATTCATTTCAATGATTCAAAATTGCTTTTTCCTGACATGCGGAAACTTAGTGTGGCAACTTAGTGATAACACACACCTTGACTTCCCTTTGACCAGGGTCTTTTCATCGACTTGGATCAAATGGATAGGACACCATCCATGTACTGGTATTTTCTGAGTTACCCATGTGGCTCGTTTTGTCTCTCGACACTAGTAACCTACAGAAATATGAAAATGGCTGTGGAATTGCTAGTTAGTTGCGGAACAGAGCTACATTCCGTAGCTAAAAGACAGCGAACCATCAATTTTCTGATTTAAGTTATTGGAAAAGAGATTTTATGTAGCCAAGTACCAGGGAGAAAGCCCAAAATTGTAGCTGGTGCACAAGACCAATTATTCATGCTCTACTAGATTTTTTAAAATTTTCTTCACTGTCTGCCTGGAAAATAATTTTTTTTGTAAATGGTATATGAAGCAAAACAGTTTTAGTGATGGAAATATATCAGAGTAATGGAAATGTATGACTTTTTTCAACAACTTTGATGACTCCTACAGCAACCGTCAATCGTTTGATGCATGTCCCTGACTGCAAAATGACCCAATGGAGGATACTCAACAAAGGATTCGACAACCAACAAACTTGATGGCAATGTGACAAGTGTGGCAATCCAACACAGGGGCATAACCATTTCCAATCTGTCCTGGATGATTCATAATAGTAACCTGTGCGGTAAAGTTAGCAGCTTCCTTTGCTGATGCCACGTCTATCAGTTCATTAATTAACTCTGAATATAACTGTCTAAGAGTCTTTCCTTCCGAATTTGAAACGCTCACGTCATTTAATTAACCATTCAAACAATGTCGTGTTGGAGAAGTCTCGTATTCAGTCATCTTTCTATTAAACGGGAAGTGATAGAGCAGGTGTTAATGAGTTACAGATGGGTGGCAAGAGGTGAGTAATCATGGTTAACTGTCAGCATGCCATTGATTCCAAATTGGAATTCCCCTCCCCAAGCAGCCGAATTGAATCAATCTGCTTGTTTATTAATTCAAATTCCATTTTTTCCTCTTGTGGCCTGCAAAAATGGGCTTCAAAGAACTATGAATATCTCCCAAAACGCTTCAAATTCCTTAAAAGATTTCTGGGTTATCTAATTGACCCTATTGTTGAAAAAACCCATGTTTTATTTTTCCCAAATTCGTCTCTGTTGGGCCGGATTGTGCAATTAAAGTTTGACATTTTTCAATGTTTTGCGTTTTCTTGAATTGCTGCATTTGGCTATAAAATTTCGAATCAGTACCGATACAGTGAAGATGACCCTAACGATGACTCTAAGAGTGAAGGATATGAACGTCTAGGAGGAGATGTGAAGTCAGCTCTACAAAGGGCAACATCAGTGTAGTCAGCCTCTCTTTCCTGGATTTTGTATGCTCGGATTTGCTTTTTCATGATCATTAACGGTTCAAAGAATCACTCAAAGACTTGGTCTTCAGGCCTGTCATCAAAGAGGTAGAATCAAATTTTGCAGAGTGCAGAAGACTCTGCAAGATACAGTATGTAGGTAGCCCAATGCTAAGAATTCTAGACTTCCCTGTATGGTTCCACTCCTCTAAATATGGAAGTCTAATCATGCCAAAAAAACTGGACGCACAGGGATAAACAATATGTAATATTGTAAGGCCACTAATTTTCTCATAAATACTGGCAGGCATCTTCATATAGGTATGGTCTCAGTTGAGATGTTCTGGTTGGACGGAGGATTTTCACTAACATTGGCCTACTGCTGCTAATTACAAGAGTCAGGCAAACAACTAGAAGAGGCTTTTGCAAATTTTCTATTGAGGCCACAGTGGAAACTGGAATTGGGAATAGCCGTTGATTGTTTATTTATTTTTTTCTCTGAAATTGTGAAATTTTGTAAGAATGTTTAATGATTTTCAATTTCAGGCAGTAAAGACTTCAAGGTAAATATGCTAAAATCAGGATTTTGACTGAGGTCTTAAGCTGATTTTTTATCAATCTGGGCTGGGTGACTAGGATAGGATCCACGTCGGGACAATTCTGGAGATGCCCTTGTGGTCGGTTTCTTCATTGGATGCCTGTAACCTGCTAGACCTTGGAATTAGCTACGGAATTCACAGTTAACTACGGAATCAGGCTGCATTCCGCAGCTAATTTGCAAAACCTTATTAAAACATGACATAATGTTTTTAGGGTCACTAAAAACCGTAAATAGTCAATCTTGGACAACTGAACCTATCAAAGCAGTTGGATTTTTTGTTTTTTGAATCAAATGAAATGATAAAGATTATTTTGTTCCCTTTTTTTTTTAACATAACAATTCTTTTTCTGATCCTCCAGATCACACAAAGTGTAGGAGGAGGGCATACTCAAGAAATTATTAATTTTTTTTAGATGCAATAAATTAGGTCTCCTAATTACACTTCCCTAGCAATGACCCCAAAATGTCTAGTCAATTTAGTGTCCTAAATTGCTCTACATAAACTATCAATCTGGGTACCGTAAACCGATGAAGTGTGGTGCACCATATGTACTTAGTTAACCTTTTTTCTTACTTCGTTGTTTTATAGTTTATGTTGTTTTTGAGGGTTTTGTTTCTTATGTTAGAATCTAATTCTAAAGAAAAGAGAAAATGAAAAAATCAAAACTTTGAACAGCTAGATTAATCTAAGCCGGCAAAATAACTATGAAATGAAAGCAAAAACAATAACAGCTAAATGAAATCCAAGAAAGCAAAAATAAAACTACTACAATTAAACTAAAGGCAAAGGTAAAACTTGAAACTCCTTTTAAATTAATGAAAGGCAAGTCAATAATCTTACCTATAATCATAACATTTCGCCAATTTCGCCAACAACTACTTGCAAATTAGTTATCAACTAAAGGCTCTGGAAATATCATCATATAGTATGAGAGAATGACATTAAACTATCTAACTTTCCCCATCCATAATCATAACATTTCGCCAATTTCACCAACAACTACTTGCAAATTAGTTATCAACTAAAGGCTCTGGAAACATCATCATATAGCATGAGAGAATGACATTAAACTATCTAACTTTACACTAATGAAAAGCAAAGCCAATTATCTCACCTATAATCACAATATTTGGCCAATTAACCTCTAAAACGGTGTTAAGCTAAAGGCTCCAGAAATATCATCATATAGCATGAAATAAATGACATCTAAACTATCTAACTGCACACTAATGAAAAGCAAAGCCAATCATCTCACCTATAATCACAATATTTTGCCAATTAACTTCTAAAACAGTGTTAAGCTAAAGGCTCTGGAAATATCATCATATAGTATGAAAGAAATGACATCTAAACTATCTAATTGCACACTAATGAAAAGCAAAGCCAATCATCTCACCTATAATCACAATATTTCACCAATTAACTTCTAAAACAGTTTTTAGCTAAAGGCTCCAAAAATATCATCATATAGCATGAGAGACTAATCTAATAAGCAAATATAAGAAACATGTAAAGAAAACTAATCTAAAATCAACCGGTTGAACAAACTTGCATGCATTAAAATTGCATGAATGGAAAATCTAAACTATCAAACTTGAAAGCAATAAAATGACATACTTGAATGAAATCAAAGCAAAACTACAAAACAAAATCTACTCTACCTTACATTCTAATATGCTCCATGACATCTACTTCACATCTCTCCTTCCATGTTGAGAACATCAAAGCTTTATTCAAATTCTTCAAAATTACAAAGTACAACAAAGCTCTCCAAAGCTTTCCAAAGCCATCAAGGAAGAATTACAAACTCCAAGCTAAAGAGCTACCAAAAAGCTACAAGCTTAAGAACTAACAAATGAAGGAGAGAGATCTCCTATTTATACTAAAAGATGAGAAGTCATCTCATTAATGAGAGTCCATGAATCTCTTCCTCTACCTCTAGAGTCCTAATCAAAATAGGAACTGATAAGACACATGTCTTTTTAGAGTTTCAATACAAATAGGAGACGTGACACATATCCTCATGATCCCATGATTCTCTCCACTCAAATTCGAATTTGGCCTTAGGGTGCCACATAAAGCTCTTCTAGAAGTCTCATTTTGACCTACACATGTCAACAATCTCAACCCACTTGTTAGGTATAAACATATGCACATTATTTTCTAATTTTTAACCACAAATTCACTTAAAAAGGCTAAGAATCAATAAAGTTTGGAAAATCATAAGTTTGGCCCAATGGTAATGAAAGTGAGATGAATGTAGTGACATGGTAGTGAAATGGAGGTGATATAATGGACATAATAATGCAAGTGTAATGGAAATGAATGACAATTTCAAGACCCAACACTTGCCAAGAATGATATCCTCTGGTAGCTTGTCTAAGTATTCGAGTGAAAATCCATCCACTATAGGAACCTTTCCAACCTTTTCGGTGTCCATGATCAAAGGAGGTTAAAAAAATTCAAGTTTCCAATGTTCACCACTGAGTACATCTGTATGTATGTTGACAAATCGAGTTGAAAATCATTGTCTCCAAACTTCTCTAATATGGTGAATGGGCCATATTGGATTGGTCTCAAATTCTTTGCTTCCCCTTTCATTATGTCCTTGTTGATGTGGAGCCACACTTTATCTCCAACCTGGAATTGGTGATCAACTTGGTGCTTGTCATGTCGGTCTTTGTATTAAGCTTGAATTTTCTCCAACTACTCCTGCACTGCCTGGTGAATCATCTGAATCCACTGAATAAACTCTTGTGGTTTGTCCCTATCATCTTTCCTAATGGAATGTTCATCTCTCCCAAATACCATGTCTAAGGGATCCTTAATTGAAAAATATCTAAAGCATGTCTCGAACGATGAACTCTGAGTGGATGAATCATTGCCCAGTTGTATGCATGTTGTACATAGGGAAGATGCTCTTCCCACAATTTGGGATGATTTCCACAATAGCCTCGAAGTAAATGTATCATTGTGTGGTTGACAACCTTTGTTTGTCCATTGGTTTGTGGATGAAATGTCGTGCTCCTATTTAGCTTGCTGTCCATCATTCTCCACAAACTTGTCCAAAACTCTCCAAGAAATTGAGAGTCTCGATCAGACTCAATGGATGTGGCCAACCCAAAGTGGGCCCTTTCAAATTGGAAGAAGAGATGAGCATTCCGCTCTACAGTGACCTACTTTTTACAAGGAAATAAGCCACACATTTTGCTAAATCAATCCATAATGACATACAAATAGTCATGACCTCTCCTAGATAAAGGAAAACCACCAACAAAATCCATTGACACACTTTCCCATGGACAACTCAGAACAAGTAGTGGTGTGTAGAGCCCAATTTTTCTATTAGTGGGCTTGCTAACTGAACACAACACACATCCCTTCACATATCGAGTCACAATATTTTTCATGTGAGACCAATAACACATCCTCTACAAATGACACAAAGTTTTCCCTACACCAAAATGATCTGACACAAGAGAGGTATGTGCTTCTCTGATTATATGTATTCTCTCATTGGTGGGGATACAAAGTTTTTCAAGGTGGTACAATAGTTTTCTCTACAAATGGTAATTATTCACGTGATCCATGAGTCAACTTTGCATAAATCTCCTTAAAATCGTCATCAACATATTGTTCAGCATAAATTTCAAAAGATAAAGAAGCATTTTTCAAAAATATAGATGTAGAAATAGGAGGGCGAGAAAGCATATATGCCACTCTATTGTTGGTTCCCTTCTTGTATTTTATTACCAAGTGAAACTGCTGGAGGAATCCCATCCATATGAAATAACGTGCTTGTTGAAGCTTAGTTTGCGACTAGAGGTACTGCAAGGGCTGGTGGTATGTGTGAATGATGGTCTCCTTGCCAATCAAATAGTGCCTCCACTTCTTTATGCTTTGAACCAAGGCATATAGCTCCGTGTCATATGTGGGATAGCTCACAACAGCTTGAGAGAATGTCTATGAATGGTAACATACAATTTTCCTTTGTTGCATCAACACTACTCCCATGGCGTAACCACTAGCATCTATCTCGGTCTCGAAAGGTTGTTGGAGGTTAGGTAAGGGCAAAATTGGTGCGATATTGATCTTCTCTTTTAGTGTATCAAAGAATTTTTATTTCTTTCCTCCCCACTGAAAGTTTTTCTTCACACTTGTCAATACCTGTAAGGGGGGTGCAATGATGGAGAAGTTAGAAATGAACCTTCTCCAATATTGTACTATACCCAAAAAGCTACGAACCTCTGTATCATCGGTGGGTTTAGGCCACTTTACGATCACATAAATTTTAGAAGGATCTATTTTAATTGTCCACCTTCGACAATGTGACCCAAGAAAACCAAAAAGGTCTTACCAAATTCACACTTAGACATTTTGACATACAATTTTTCTTTTTTTGCAAAACATCAAGCACCCTTTTAACATGACTCACATGATCTTCCCATGTCCTACTGAAAACAAGAATGTCATCAAGATACACAAGTACGAAATCATCAAGAAAAGGTTTGAAAATATCATTCATCACCCTCATGAATGTGGATGAAGCATTGCATAGTCTGAATGGCATCACCATCCATTCAAAAAACCCCTGTTTTGTCTTGAATGCAGTCTTCCATACATCTTGTTCTACAATCCTAACATGATGATAGCCATTGCGCAAGTCCAGTTTTGTGAAATAGACAACATTTTTAAATTGATCTAACAAATCATCAATGCAAGGGAGAGGGTACCGATTATTCACTGTTATATTGTTGAGTGCTTTGTAGTCCATGGACATCCTTCATGTGCCATCATTTTTTGGCACCAGCACAATAGGTGAACCGCATGGAGAACAACTTGGTCTTATGACCCCTTGGTTCAACACTTCCTGCACCCGCTTCTTTATCTCCTCCATCTCAATGGTTGAGAACCTGTACATACCAATGTTGTGTAAAGGGTCATCTTTCTGCAATTGAATCTCATGTTGGATCTTACACTTTGGAGGTAATCCACTTAGTTCCTAAAAAATCCCATTATAGTTAGAAACAATTTCATACAATTCCTTTTTATGAGTGGGATCACAACCTTGGAAAAATTTAGATGCCTCTGCATCTTTTTCTCTCACGGCCATGAGAATGCACCCTTTGCTGAAATTGATCAATCTCTTCATCTGAACTGCACTTACAAGAATGGAACTGATTTGGGCACGATGAGCTCTAACAATATATTTCACCTCATCTTTCATGAGATAATACTTGTTTTCATGGCGAAAGAAAATTGTTTTCTTGGCATACAAATATGGACTCCCCAATACAATACCAAAGATATCCAAGGGTACAACATTAAGATCAACCTCATATACTAGTTTGGATGCAATCACAAATCTAGCTCTACACTGCTTGGTCACATGTAATTTGGCTTTTTCAGACACTCAATCAAGAGGGTAGGGTTTCGGATGAGGCTCAGTCTCTAATCCTAATTTCTTAACCAAGGCTTCTGAAATCAATTTTTCTTGTGAGTCTGGATCAAACAAGCTTTCCACGTTAGTACGTTTCATTACAACTCTAATGTAGAACAATTTAGTCCTCTTTCGTTCATTAACAAGAAACTCATTTGAAGAACTTGAACTTTCATGCAATTCATAATTTTCATTAGCATGAAGAAAAAGAGTACCTTGTATGCCCACTGTTGTGATCGATGTTTCGTCACTAGAATCAGATCCAAGGTTATGTTGTACGGTTGTCTTCGTCTTTTTCTTGTTCTTCCCACCAAATCTCGTTGGTTTCAACTTCGGATGCAACTTCCAATTGTGTTCATCATCATGGCCTTCCTTCTTGGAATGTGTGCAAGATGGCTTTGCTCCTTCCTCCTTCTTGGTTGTAGTTTCCTTATTGTCCTTTCCCTTGCCTTTTCCTTTGAACTTTCCATTATGAGGTTTGAAAGATGATTTCTTCGGTTGCTCTTATTTATAATTCTTTCCCCTACTTTCAAGGTGAATGACCTTCACACTGGCCACATCAATAGTAGTAGGATCAAATAACAACAAAGAATGCCTGATGTAACTATAGAAAGCACCAATATACTTTGTTACAGTTTTGGGTGAATTAAGTGAAATGCCCAAGTTCAACACTTGTTTTCTAAACTCTTATGTGAAGCTTTGTACATTTTGACCCTTTCCTTGTTTCAAATATTGTCATTCCATTAAAGCCTTTTGTCGATAACCCAAAGGATAAAACTGATCTTTTAATGCAGAAACAAAATTGGACCAAGAATAAAGGATATTACCCAATTTTTTGTTGTATTTATACAACTTGCTCTCCCACCAAATGAGAGCAATGCCACTCAACAGAAGAGATGCTAATTGGATCTTGGCCTCATCCTCCTCGAGCTTTTGAATACGACAATAAACATTGATATGTATAATCCAATTATTTAGTTTCTTTGCATTACATTCTCCATTATATGTGGGCAAGTCAATCTTTACATCTAGCTTTAAAAATGGTTTCTTAGAGGCATTCCTATGACACCTGTTAGAGTGATGAGAAAAGAAGAAGAAGAACTATCACCAGAGTATGGAGAGGGCAGTTCAAGAGGCTCTCCTCTTCCAACTTCATGATTTATTGAGGCATGATCATCTGGTTCTTTCTTCTCAGGCTTGACTGTCTTCTCATATTCTGCAAACAACTTGTCAACTTTCTTTGCCATGGTGAAGAAGATCTTGTGATAATTTAGCTCTTCCTCCATTTGAGCTTCCTCATTTTCCATGTTCCGTCTTCGTGGTGCACACCCACTTCAGGATCAAAGGATTTAAGTTTTCCTTCTCTTTGGAGCTTGTTTCTAGTTAGCATTCACTCATGCAACTTGCATCAAGAAGACCTGCTATGATACCAAACTTGATCCAGATATTTTACTTCATGGATGCATACAAAATTGCATACAAAAGAGCATGTAACCATGTAACTTAAACACATGAAAAGCAGCAGAAATAAAAAATCAACCATGAGATCAAAGGCACAAAATGATTTGATCATAGATTCCAGTCAGTGTGGGCTATGTCTCCAGGCTTTGTTCAATGTGAGGAGGCCTCTTTCATTAAATGGAAACATAAATAAATTACAATCAAATTTGCATAAATGACCCTTGTACCTCCATTTTCTAGCATGTATTGAAAATTTTATGCTCAGATACAGAAACAAACATCGCCATTGAATTTGTGGCACGAAATCATATCAAATGGATATAAACTTGACCTTGTTATGAGAAAGTGACCTCTCGAGCTCTAAGGAATCATTAGATTCCCTCAAGATTCCCTGCAACAGATTCTCCCAAGATTCCCTATGAATCTTTCTCGAAATTCATGCCCACTTGGGTGTGGTTCCAGCCTGGCCATGCTCTTAATTGCACCTGCAAATTCGTCCCTCATTGATTGGTTCCACCACTCTTCCCCTAGGTCGAATGGTAATGGGAATTATATAAAATTCGCCCAGAGAAATAAACAAAGCTCAGGTCATTGGCGCATTGGTTGGTGGTGTCCAAGTTAAGGCTTTCGGTTGGGGGAGGTCCTAAGGTGCAACCCTGTACAACCCCCGTTATGGCATGTCCCCGTTGTATTTTTGGTGTGGGTCAGTTTGAATACACGACATTTGCTTTAACTTTTTCGACGATATTTAAATTTGGGGCGCCCTTTGGCAGGCTGACCCACCTGGGTCGAGCGAGTTCGAACCCTGTCAGCCTCCATACACGTGGCTTCATTTTATTGAGGGTTTGGAGGGTCCACAAGTTGTTGGCCCGCCCACCATATTATGTTTAAATAATGGCTTTGGGGGGTGAGGGCCCGCCACCCCATTTATTTTTTAACAATAATGGATAAAATTTTGGTGGCAATTTTTAAGGGTCACTGAACAAATTAAATAGGTGACAAATTTGGCCCTTCCAACTGCCGGATTCCGCGTGCCGAATATTTTCCAAATTTTTGCCTCGTTAGTGACTATTGCTTAGCCTAATTTGACCGTAACTTTGACCGCAAATATCTTGAGCATATGAACTTGGATTTGAGTGTCGTTCACACCATTGGAATCAGAATGACGAGCACAACAACCCAGTCCCAGTTTCACTTCAGTCAGATCACTTTTATTTTTGAGATTTATCAAAGCCACTTCTATTTCTAGAGCCACCTTGATCACTAGTGGTAGTAGAAACTTCGTTCCTCCAACCCATTTTTGGCAAGGAAAAAAATCACCCATGGTTAGTCAAGATCTCAAAATATCCTTACCCTGTATCTGATTCTTCGAAATGGTAGTGATGCCAGATAATATTTGAAATTATAAGGATTAAAATATTTAATATAAAATTAACAAGAAATATAGCTAATAAATTTGTAAAACAAAATTAAATACTAAGAGATTCAAGACTTATCAATCACTTCTAGATTCTATTCAACGCATTTTTATCAATGTATTGATTTAATAAAATTCTATTAGAACTACAATTTTATGATATCCATTTTGTTAAAAATAGTAAGTGGCAAGAAAAATTACTGACAATTTTTTTATTGCACTAAATGTTAATCCATCACAAAAATTATTACTCGCAGATTTTCAATTCCATTAATATTAATCTGTCATTGTAGCATCTCCTCCAATTAAATCCAATCCTCTGCAAAAAAAAATATATTTAATTAGATATGCAATCCTTAGAAGTGTATATTAAATCAAATTTTAAAAGAACATGAAAATGTCAAAAATATATTGTATATTAGCAAATAAAAAACTACTCTTAAAGATATGTTAAGCAATTTCATTGCAAATCGGGATCTAGTTTACATGTCCCTCTTGTAAACATTTTTTCAAAGCTTTTCAAAAATATGGCCATAAAATAGTCGAGGAACTATTTATTTACCTAGGCTCCTTCAATATTTCTTAAACTCCAAAGGCGACAAGAGGGGGAGGGATCCTTTGTGTAACGCCCTCGGTGAAGTGTGACGGGCGGGCACTGGGCGCCCGGGCGGGCGTGCACGACAGCACGCGGACGGTTATGCGACAAGCTGCGGAAGAAACGCGACGAAGTTATGCGACATAACGCATGACTTTGCGATGGAAGTGCATTGGTTATACCCTTCGTTGGAACATTTGCGGTGGAGAGGCCGACCTATGGAGATGGGGTGTGGCCGACTCGATGGAGAGCCCAAACGATGCGATGGAGGGGTCTGTGGGTGGTCAGCTGGGCAGCCCCACCCACACCCTACGATATGTATAAGTTGCAGATGCGTTGCTCTCATTTGACATTCGATCATTCGCACTTGATCATACGCACTCCTCTCTTGGAGTAAGACTCTTGTGTGCAGTTTTGGAGGAGTGATGAGCGCATAGCTCATGCGGTCTCCTTGGTGAGTCGCAGTTGGTGAAGCTCTTGACGAAGAGGTGAACGCGGTGGGAAAGACGTGCCCGAGGTGATCGTGCGGAGGGTTGATTTGTGCGACGACTTGGCGTGGGCGTCTTGGTGGCTCGGGTGAGCGCCTGCCCAACGTGCAAGTGTGCACAAAGACTTGTTGGAGTGTTGGTTTGTGGACGGAGGTGTGCCTTGGTGGGAGGCGCCCGTGTGTGGTGACTTTGAGGTGCGCCCGAGTTGGGCAAACGACACGACGGTGCGACGGGGTGAACGAAGGTTTGGTTAGTCGTGCGGCGACCGTGCAGAGGTGCCGACGAGCTGGGCAACCGAGTTTGCCGATGTTCTATATTTGGCTAAGTGTAAATTTGGGGTTTCCCAAGATTTAACTTATGCATTGTAAAAAAACGAAAGATTGTATAATATATTGTTGGGCAAACTCATATTGCAGGGAGTTGCCCCTCCCTTTATACTGTTGCATTTCTCTTATGTATAATGCTGTGGATAATGAATGTGTATGGGTGTTCATTGGTATAAAGGCACATAACATAATAATACTTGGTTGAGAATCACAAACTAAATAGGAGAAAGTGAATTTAGGCGTAGTCCATGTGCACGAGTATTGTTAAAAAGAAAGTGTTCGGTGGTGCCGCACCTCGTCGGCACGGTTGAAAGACCACCGTAGGCTTGGGGGCGTGACAGTTGGTATCAGAGCATCGGGTTTGAGCAGGGTTGCTCGTGACGATGTGACAATGGAAGCAGGTACTTGCAGGTGAAGGAAGCTAGTTTCAGATACAAGTGGAACAAGGGCCGGTTCATGGTTGCAGGGTGCTTGGTGAAGCTGGTGAAGGTTGGAACCGGGTGTCGTAGAGTTGGGCAGGCGGTACTACGTGCTGGTCATACGATTTGGGCACTTGTCAGGTGGGCAAGTGGGACTGCGTGTGGGTAGGTATACATGGTTTGGGCGTCTGTGGACCAAATGAAGTACGAACTGGGGAAGACTGGGACAAGGCATGGCAGGTTTGGAAGAATGCGAAGGGAAGCTCTTGCTTACCTTATACAGGTTGAAGCGGATGAAAGAGGAGAATCCCCGGATTCGAGAAAAGCTTGCAGTCTTGGAGAAGAATGTTGAAGATGAGCTTCTTCAGCTTGGATGGACAATGGAGCAAGATGAAGTTGCCGATTGTGCTACCAAGGAAGAGGAAGCCGTGATAGTTGAACATGTTGCAGACATGATCGTGATGGAGGATGAACTTGAGATTGATCAAGTTGAACCAGGATCGTGCAGTTTGCAGACATGTATGGATGAGGGTACTCTCATGGAGGAACCTCATGATGATGATGATGTAAGTACATTTGATACTTGTGTCTCATTTGAGCATTTGGTAGATGGACCATGTGCAGGGAAGGGCAAAGTCAGTTTGCCGATGCTAGGGAGCATCTTACCATGGATGTTTATGATGAGACCTTGCATGGAGAAGCAAGGATTGTTGACTGTTGCGGGACTTGTTGGGGTTGTTTGTGACCTTATGGTGGAAGGTACAAAGGCCCGTGACAAGGATGGAACTTGATGATCGTTGTGAAGGATTGGGTCATGCTTTAGCCACATTGGCTAAGTGCCCGGCATGACTCATGGACAGTTTGGAGGGCACACTCTTGGGTGGACTTCTCATAGCCGAGACCAAGAGCAAGTCTTGGTGGAACCTTTAGTGGAGGAGCTATGATGGAGAGACTCATGTGATGATGATATGGTTGGGTGACCGAGTTCACTAGACCGAAGATTGTAGCTTGGATGGGGATGACCAATTGTTGTGATGGGTCTACTTGGTTGGACTACATGGACAACTTAGTCATGGACATCAGGTTTGAGACATGGAGCATGGCAGTCTTATGTAAGGACATTATGTGGGAGCACTTGTAGAGGTGTCACTTATGGGCATCAAATAAGGAGTGCCAAAGCATGGATGTTGTGCAGATGGATTTGCTGATGTGACATGGAGATGGGTTACTTATGAGCCGATGGAGAGGTTGTGCACTCATGTACAACAAGGCCATGGACTTGGATGGAGTTGTGAGCAGACTATGGGGCATTCTTACTACATGGAGAGCTGAGGCATCTTGCAGAGACTTGGGCCGAGACTTGTATACTTGTTGAGATGTTGGTTGGGGATGACTCATGGAGCTCATGATGACATGAGAGTGTTGTGACTTTTGGGGACTTCATATATGGTGGACTTGGAGGATCTGATGCATTGAGGAGCTGAGGTTAGGGACTTTGATGCAGGTGCATACTTTCAAGTACATACATGGGTGTGACTTGAAAGAGTGACTTGATGTGGAGGATCGATATGAGACACTTTGAGGTGATGGAGTTACAATGGTGATGATGCCTTGGTGGCAACACTAGGGCATGGGTTGAGCTGAGACTCAACTACTTTTACACATGGGGGCTGATTGATCCTTGATCATGGGCAGCACATGGATACATGAGGCAGGTGTATACTTGTTTCTATGGCAGACTTGAGGGACGACACATTGCAGATGTGATGGAGGTAGCTTCATGGACTTGGATGTGGCACACCGAGAGTTGGAGTTTGATGAGATGGTCTCTTCATATTGAGGAGGCACACATATGGATGATGTTGGGATAGATGTGGCTGATTTCCTTTAGCACATTGACACCAAACATCATGGATGACATGTTGCAGATGAGATGAGGACTACTTCATGGACCTGAGCATGGATTACACTTATGGAGATGGATTCTTGATCGAGTTCAAGATGTGATAGGGATGCTTTGAGGAACGATTGATGATGGCATGAGGATGTTCACTCTCATGATTTGAGCGTGATAGTTGGACTGATCACCCGACTGGTTCAGACATGGGGTCCGGAAGTGTACAAAGATATGTTAGCATTGTGTTGGAGTATCATGGCAGTGGTTCACATGGGGACGACACATGACGAGGTCGACACGATATGTTGCAGTGCGCATGTAGCTTGAGATGGAGGGGCCAACCTTCCACGATGGAGAGCAGCATGTGGAGATTGTGGCATGGCGGTTGATGGTCATGGATTGAGATGACTTCCGATATATGACATACCGATGGTGCATACCTTGGTATGGTTGTCTTGGTAACGGATGGTTGCCGAGATGAGACATGGTGGAGACGGTGGCTCTACATATGTTGCAGTGATGGTTGCAATATGTGGAGGAGTTGACATCATGGATATTGGTGCTTGGGGATGTTGTCGAGGACGACAACGACTTCAGGTGGAGGAGGATGTAATGCCGTCGGTGAAGTGCGACGGGCGGGCGTGCACGACCGCACGCAGACAGTTATGCGATGAGCTGCGGAAGAAATGCGACGAAGTTATGCGACATAACACATGACTTTGCAATGGAAGTGCGTTGGTTATACCCTTCGTTGGAACGTTTGTGGTGGAGAGGCCGACCTATGGAGATGGGGTGTGGCCGACTCGATGGAGAGCCCAAACGATGTGATGGAGGGGTGTGTGGGCGGTCGGCTGGGCAGCCCCACCCACACCCTATGACATGTATAAGTTGCAGATGCGTTGCTCTCATTTGACATTCGATCATTCGCACTTGATCATACGCACTCCTCTCTTGGAGTAAGACTCTTGTGCGCAGTTTTGGAGGAGTGATGAGAGCATAGCTCATGCGCTCTCCTTGGTGAGTCGCACTTGGTGAAGCTCTTGACGAAGAGATGAACGCGGTGGGCAAGACGTGCCCGAGGTGATCGTGCGGAGGGTTGATTTGTGCGACGACTTGGCGTGGGCGTCTTGGTGGCTCGGGTGAGCGCCCGCCCAACGTGCAAGTGTGCACGAAGACTTGTTGGAGTGTTAGTTTGTGGACGGAGGTGTGCCTTGGTGGGAGGCGCCCGTGTGTGGCGACTTTGAGGTGCGCCCGAGTTGGGCAAACGACACGACGGTGCGACGGGGTGAACGAAGGTTTGGTTAGTCATGCGGTGACCGTGTGGAGGTGCCAACGAGCTAGGCAACCGAGTTTGCCGATGTTGTATATTTGGCTAAGTGTAAATTTGGGGTTTCCCAAGATTTAACTTATGCATTGTAAAAAAATGAAAGATTGTATAATATATTGTTGGGCAGACTCATATTGCAGGGAGTTGCCCCTCCCTTTATACTGTTGCATTTCTCTTATGTATAATGCTGTGGATAATGAATGTGTATGGGTTTTCATTGGTATAAAGGAACATAACATAATAATACTTGGTTGAGAATCACAAACTAAGTAGGAGAAAGTGAATTTAGGCGTAGTCCATGTGCACGAGTATTGTTAAAAAGAAAGTGTTCGGTGGTGCCGCACCTCGCCGGCACGGTTGAAAGACCATCGTAGGCTTGGGGGCGTGACACTTTGGGATCTTGTTGAAAAACATTAAATTAAGTACGCTTAGGGTCTTAGGAAGGAGTCTAACAACATGGCAGAGATGTATGGGATGCTTCTAGGTCTCTAGATTTCCAAGGAAAATGGAATTGCTAGAATTATAATTAATGGGGACTTCCTCATAACAATTCAATTTTTGCAAAAGGGTTCCACCTCCAAGAGAAATAAATTGAATCTCCCCCTTCTAAGAATTATGAGCATCCTTGAATACTTTTAGTATAAAAAATTATATCATATTATTAGGATACAAAACATTGAGGTGGTTAAACAAGTTAATCAAGCTTACAATTTGAAAAAGGGACAAATAGAGATCAATAGGAAAAAAGCCTGGTAATCCATCCCATGATTTAATAATGATAATGTTAAATATCTATGTGTAATCACTTCATACAAACATTAGAATCATGAAGGCAATTTCTAATTTGATAGACCACTTCCTACACATTAATGTGCCTTTGGTTCAATCAATGATTAAGGAGGTTTTCATTACATTCAACGACAGACTCTTTTTGGGTGGAGGAATAGGGCCAGCCAGCGGGCCACACGCCTCCTTGTACAACGACCAAAGGAATATCGCATGGCAGGTTCTAGTTCGTAAATTCTCTTTGTGCACATTTCAAGTTCAAGTCTCTTGAATAGATAGATCCATTGCTCACACAGGTAGGAAGGATGACCTTTATGTGAGCGATACAGAGCTTGATTCTCTCATACATGAAGACACAGGTAGGAAGGATGACCTTTATGTGAGCGATACAGAGCTTGATTCTCTCATACATGAAGACACAGGTAGGAAGGATGACCTTTATGTGAGCGATACAGAGCTTGATTCTCTCATACATGAAGACACAGGTAGGAAGGATGACCTTTATGTGAGCGATACAGAGCTTGATTCTCTCATACATGAAGAAAATTATCGATTTGATCCACCTCCTTATCTACTTAAGGGAGGCTGAGGGTCATCAGATTAGAATGAAGGTTTAGTTTCACCTCATTAGTGATTTGGAAGCCCCATGGAGCCCAAACGCTCTGGTTGAGATTTATGTGCAGAGGTTTGACTTGGATAGGGCTTAATTCTTAATTTTTCCTCTTGCAACCATGCTCTTCCATCAGAGCCCTAGTAAGCAAAGGAAGCATCATCTATCGGTGCGACCAATTTGTCAAATTATGGAGGCCATTGATTGACGATGTGGATATTTGAGAAAGGTGTTGAATAGTAGCCCGCTGACTTGCATGGTAATTGGCCAACGTCAATTTCCTTTGCTCTTGTAGATGAATTGGGTAACTTCCTTTCTCTCTAGTGCTCTTAATTCGGCCTTTGTCAGTATTTGGAATCATCCTACGGAATTTGGTATTCAAGCACTGGTTTGTTTGGTTCACAATTAGGAATTAGACATTGCAATAGCTAGCGTCAGACTTTGGAATTGGGAAGACCCAGTAATGGACAAAACTAGTCAGGAAGATGTTGCTTGGGTTCTAGAGACTTAATGTCGGGAAGAGGAGCCTGGTTGGTTCAGTGAACAAGAGGAGAGGAAGACTTCCTTTATGAGACTACCTGTAGTGAGGAGACTACCTTCTTTGGGAACTATAGAGATCCCACTCCTGCACTACATAGATCCAAATCCTGCAGCTCTCGCTCATAGAGTTAATGGTGGAAACAAAGTTAGTTAATAAAAATAT
>APFE030982234.1:23527-64768 GCA_000404065.3 Pinus taeda
AGTGTTATTCCTAATGTTTAGATTTATTTTTTTAAAAATATGTTAAATTCATATTAAATCTATTTCTATAATGATTTCAAGCCTTATTATTATTAATCTTAAATTTTGAAAAATATCTTACCTATACCTACAAACTAAAGGATTAAATATTTGCATGGTTATGAGAAAATAGGTTAGAATGACTATGACTATTTGGAAATCAAATAAATAATTAAAGTTAATGCCATGGTATAAAGATGTAATATATTAGAAATTAAGAAATTGTGGATGAAAGAGTTGTTTATTAATTAATATATATATATATATATATTATATATAGTATATATATTATATCTATATCTATATATATAGAGTAAATATATATATATCTATATATATATTATAGTATATATATATATATATTATATAATATATATATATAATATATATCCACTTCTTAATTTCTAATTTATTACATCTTTATAACAGGAAAAAAATAAAAAATTAAACATATATAACCTATTCCATTGAAACGAGACCTAGCCTTTTGACACCTTTACTTATTGATTTACCCTTTCACTCGCTAGGAACAACACATAAAGTGTTTGCTATGGGAGTCACATCACCTACCGACCCAAGGAGTTTACCGATCCTATGAACATCAACCGATATCGTCACGCATATATCATAGTGCTTCCGGTAGTCATGGATAGTCAATTCGGTATCTCAAATCTTGTTGAGGGATGAAGTATCAACTGAGGCGAAGCGAAGTTTAGAGACAGGACATAGACGAAAGAACCCCGACCTTAGGGAGGATGGTTGAGATCGCCCCTTGGCATCGAGTCTTGGATCGACTAGCGGCTATCAAAAATGACCTCCTGTCGACTGGCTCTGGGCGACACCTCATTATCGGGACACCACTGTCTATCGGCGACCACCTTCCTATCAATGAGACTGCGTATCGTTGACCTCCTGGTGCAACCTCCTGACTATCGTGTACCACTGGCTTTAGGCTGACCTACCTTCTGGCATCGACTAGCGGATCGACTCCTTTTACTATCGGCATTGACAACCCTACTGGCGACTATGACTCTTGGCATCTAATAGCGGATGACTACTTGTCACGTACCACTAACTGGGCATGGGGGATTGAAAACTGATCACGTACAACAGGTGGGAACGACTTATTGGGCACGAACTAGAGCTTAATGCACTGAGTATAACATCCAAAGAGTAGAGATTCATTAACTTTAATTGTTTGATTTCCAAATCATATTTTCATAGTCATTCTAACCTATTTTATCATAACCATTCTAACATGTATTCTCATCTTCCATATAGTACAAGTTTCAACATCATTTTTTTTTCCAAAGAAACGGTTATGAGAATTTTATTAAAAAATAGAGTTAGGATTTGGCCCAAAACAAATACATTTCTTCTAAATTACCAGTAAACCATGTTGGATTGAGCACAGAGGTTCAATTTAGTCTCTCAAATAATTTCCCCATAATACAAAAATTTCATTCTCGCTTCAGCTAAAAACTTTATGAAAAACTTCCAAGATCAAAATGCATTTACATTCTATTTTCATTATTTAATATCTACTAGAGGGGTTTAACATGCCTTAAATTGGAAGATATCATCAATTCGGGATTGAATTCTCAAATTTTTATTTAATTTTGCTTCCGCTTCGTTGATTTTCTTCTTAGAGTGTCTCCCTTGACCTATTTTGGAATTCCCCATTTCTTGACTATTTTTTTCATCTCCTTAATTCATCATTTTCTTTTTTGCTTATCTAGTCAATACTTTCCCAGTGCCTTCCTCGGATTCCTTTGGAATTGTGTGTTTCCCATTTTTTCCCCTCACTTCTCATGATGGCTTCCCCTGGTCCCGCCTTTGATATTTGGTTGCCCATGCTAATGCCTTATGTTCCCTGCTCCTGATTTTCAATTTCTTGTGGGTCCTTAATGTTTTGCTAAATCTGGAGATGTTCCTTGTTTGTTGAATTTGCATCTCTTATGGGGACTACATCTTAGATTTATTTCTCTTCTTCCCTAACATTCTCTTCTTCATTACTTTGTGCTTCATCCCCTTTCTTTGGGTCTTCTTTCTTTATTTCTTCTTGAGTTTGTAAAATCTCACATGGATTAGTTGAAGATGAGGCCTCATTTTTTGTTTTTCCCCTCAGGGTTTCTATTTGAGACTCCTCTTCCTCTATTTTATCCCCTTCATGAGTCTGTCATTTATCCTCCTGGGTTGTGGTTGCTTCATCCCCTTTTCCATATTAAGATTTGTTTTAATCCTTTGCAAAATGTTCGTACTCATTGCATATTTTGCACTTGAAAGGCAATTGCTCATAATCTTGGTGATGACTCCATTCCCCCTATGTCAATTTGATCTCTAAGGGTAATCCTTTCTCTAAGTAAATCTCAACACATAATTTTACATAGAAATATTATTGACATGTTGTTTCAACACTATCCAAATAAATACTAAAATTACCTTAAATTTAATAATTTTGTATTACATATTTCAATTACAATGATTTTGAACATCTTCTTTTTTGTAACCAGAAGACTTAGCAGCTCACCTGACATGTAACTACTAGTAAACCTCTAGGGGGCTACAATTTGTCCAACTCCCCGTAGGCCCAAGCTATATACTGGGGGATTGCACAAGATTTGAACCCAAGACTTATGGTTCAGTGAAATTTCTTTTCACGGCCATTTCCAAATGAGCTACCCTAGAGAACACAATAATTTTAAACATCATCCTCAATATAATCTAACTCGTTGGGATTATAATTCATATCTAATCATCCCAAATCATTAAAGGATTATATATAGCTAGATTTGGAATGTTCTCTGCATTATCATCAACATTAGATGAAATTTATCATCATCATCACAACATAATAATTATATTGTTTGGATAATATATTTATTGGACTCCCTTGTTTGATTCCTCTTCTTGCTCCCATTCTTGTACAATATCTTCATCATGTTGCCCATATTCTTTCTATTATTATGTCTTTTTCCACGACATTTTTTTTCATGTTCTCCATATTATCCTTCTTTCACCCATATTTAGGTGTACATTTTATAGGCATTCATCTTTGAAAACAACTAATAACTAATTATCAACTCGATCCACCTAGATTATAACGAATAAAAATACCCATTGTGTGAAGTAAAAGTTACATTGCTTGCAATCAAATATTTACATACATAATTATTAAAGTATGTGTTGGCCTTCCATTGAGGCAACCAGATTAGACACAAAACTTAAATTGATTCAAAATGTCAAAAGATAAGAGAAAAAGTCGTCCTTGATTTCATGGTTGTCTACAAGGACCCTCCCCAAGATAAACTTGAGATGTCAATAGATGTCCATGATGTACATATATTAATGGTACTTGCCTCTAGTGTGACCCGCATCAGGAACCCAATATGTCACTTCTGCAAGGACCAGGAAAATTTTTAAGGATGGAAAATTATCTTAAATTTTAGAAACCTTGGCGAATCTCACTAGTCCCCCCCCCCCCCCCCCCCCCACCCCGCTTTTTCTTGCAAAGTCACACCATTTCAAAAATACTTATTGACATTGACTTGGAAGGACAATGTCTTTTGTACTCACTTGTGTCTTGTTGTATAATGAATAGTAAATTGATTATTATTATAAATAAATATTATTTTAACTTCTTGTAGCAACAACTTGTACCACTTAAATTTAAAGGATTTGAACTCTGACTCCAATATGACTTTCAAATAACCATAATATCTAAGATCAAATGTGATTGGATATCTATCAGCCTTATTGGATATACTAGTGACTTTTAAGGTTGCAATAATTCTACAATTAAAGTTTTTCTTCGTATTAGAGCATCCCCATATGACTTCCTTGGCCATATAACACTACACACAATATTTATTAACCTCATTACGCATCTACGAGGCATAATTTAACCTCTATAGTGATATATTATATAGTTTGCATGCAAATATAAATCAAGAATGGGAAGAAAATATTGTATGCATTCGTTTCTATTTAATTCATTATATTAGTAAAATAGAAAATCATTCCATGTGAACAAAACTATGAATACTTATATGCAACTAAATCCATGACTAAACATGTCATTAAGGGATGATTTTCCACCTATCTATAAGAATTAACTAAGGTTTCAAATTGTAACATATTCCCTACTAACCCTAGCTTGAATAAGGATAGAAGGAGGTAGTTACTAAGTTGACCCAACCTCCAATGTACCATTATGGAAATGGAGTCTAATTTTTTCAATATTTTCCAACCATCTCAAAACTACAATTGGATAACAATTTTGTGTTTCTCTCATCAAGACTTTTCCGATGATGTAAATTTTGCTTCAATCTGACTCCCGGATAGAAATATATGGCAAATTAAGGTCTTGGCCAATCGAATTGTGCCTCATCGTTAGGCTTACCACGTGGCACCTCTATGGTCCTCGTGTGGTTGTCCACATCATAGTCCACATGGCTTCTGCTAACTCACTCATATGCCTTGAACCATTCAAAACAATGAACATTCACACATAGACTCATATGCGAGCTAAGAAGGTGTGGCCTCTCCCTGGCCACCTCATCTCGGGAATAATATCCTAGGAGAAACATATATTGTTCCTTATTGATTCTTACGAGATGAAATTGTCGGGATTGCATGGTTCCTCTTGGACCCCATTACCAACGCATCCTCATACCTCTGCACGACTCTAGTCTTCCACTTCATGGTACGCATACTAACTCACTATGTCACTCATTTATCGATCCCACTGAATGGGCCCCATGTGCCAAGTCTCCCCGGGAATTAGATCTTAGGAGTTTTACCATTCCCTCTGTTCAAATTCTACAGGATCTCAGGTGATGTCGCTGGTCCTAAGCATTGGGGTGACATCATCCCTCATCACATCATCCTTGTCATGTGTCACATAGTTGTGGGCTCCACCACAGAGTTATCTTGTAACATTTACTAGGGGTCTTCCATTCATCATCTTTGTGTTAGGAAAAAGGTCCCACTGCCACATCATCCCAGGGATTTGATCATGGGAGTTTCCCTTAGTGCTTCCCTTGGAAAACCCTAGTGAAAAAATGTCAGGACACATGGACGACTACACGTTTTTGCTAGGAAATAGGCCCCACTGCGACATCATCCTGGGAATTGGATCTTGGGAGTTTCCCTTGGTTCTCCCCTTTGAAAAATATGGTGAAAAGGTGTGAGGACACATGGATGAAAATGAGTGTTCAACTCTTGATGGTTCATATTTCTCCTGTTCAACTTGTGATCACGATGCTTGGTCACTTGGTTTACTAGGTTTGGGCCTCCTAGCTCCTCTGAGTTCTAATCTTCAAGCCTCCCACCCCCCTACTTGATGCATATGGACATAGATATGCATAAGGCTTGAACCTAATTCTCTTTCAAAAGGACTTATTCCAAGTCTTGGTCATGGTGGTTCTGATAAGAGATTTTGGGGCCTAACACCAAAACGTAGCCTATCATAATTATGATTTTATAAGCCCCTCAACCTGTGGTTTAAAAAAAAACAGGTAAAAACACACACATGTAAACAAATATGTAAATGAGTGCCATCTCTTCTGAGCTTAAATGTGACTTAGCTTGGCTTGGTTTTACACATCTTCATGTTGGTATAAGCAGAGTCATCAAACACCAATGAGAGTTTTCAAACATTTCAATGCAAGTAACTTGTCATGAACACATATCACATATCTCTTTAAACTCAAACAATTGAGGTTAATTTCCAAGTGCATAATACTCAGAGCGAATGAATCATTTCTTAAAAAAAAATACATAAGACATTGAAATCCTCATTCATGTTGGAAACAACACTCCTTAGATTGGCATGGTATTCATTTAGTACAATAAACATATACATAATCATCACAAGCACTAGACTTAAGAGAATATGCCTCTTATAATAGATATAGAAAATGAGAGTGGTACTTTAACTCTCCTCCCAACCATAGACAATTTACAACCATATTTACTTGTAGTTGTCACCCACAAGCCAAATTCCAGTGCTTGAGGTGGAGAGCTTTAAGAGGAAATTTAACCAGGAACACAACCAAAATAGGATGTCACAAAGCCACGTCGCCTTCATCCACCACCTACACAAGCCTTCACTTAACTTTTCCAGACTTTATAGACATGATATCATTCATGCTAGGATATTAAAATATAGATATTTATAGCTCACTTTCAGGAGAAGGGAGTCCACATCAAGGCAAGGTTGATGAGTGGATAAGATACAGATGGTGTAAGAGATCACCTCTCTAGGTAGTTCATCACTGAGTCAAGCACTAGAGCTTCATCCCCTAAGGCAACTGTTATCGGTTCATCAACCGTCTCAAGTACCTGAGAGACTCTTCCTAGTCTAGTAGGTTCACCAATCCACAAGCTTCTAGTGGTCTCTTCAGCCTTCCACGCAAGCCACTGCTCTCTATAGTGCTTCCACCCAGAAATACTCTTAAGGTTTCATCAACTGGCATATGTTTTCATAGCTTGATCATTGTGTCCTAACAATTTCTCTCCTCGACACCTCTGATCCTTAGAGGAATTTTTACCAAGGCTCGCCATTGTTCCTTTTTGCTCCAATGCACATGTGCTTTGAGAGTGAGTTCTTTACTTCACTTTGTATGCATGCTTCCTACCTTATCTCCACTTCTCATCATTTCCTAATAACAAATTGTTTGTCCTTTTCCAAGGTTCCACACAGTTGACTCTTGGACAATGCAACCTATTCCTTCCTTAATGTTTTTGTCCTCTGTTACTTGTTGTTATAGCCAACAAACACATGGGTGTGTCCTTGACTTTTCAGTTAAATTTATTTCCCATTTAGGTCATTAACTTCTCATTGAACCCATGGATGATAATACATTTAAATTAACCATTTCCTCACGAAATCATCCTCCCTAAGTAACTAGAATTTGTGTCCCTTTCTCTTAGCCTTTTAGATAATTACAATTATTTACAATGAGGGAATATTAGTTATGGAATGTCACAGTCCCCTCCCCCTTAGGGGGAACATCATCTTCAGTGTTCAATAACCATATAAAAAAAAACATGTTTTAGACTAAGAATTATTTATATGGAGCTTCATATACACATCTTTATACAACATTTACATTGTATTTACATTTGCTTTAATCATAAAGTAAGAACGGATATGGTGACTGCATTTGGTCAACCATTTCCCATGTGGCTTCCTTGGGCCCAAAGTGTTGCCACTACACTTTGGCCTGGTCTGTTGCTTGATTCTGGAGCATTAGTTGCTTCTTATCTAGGATGCATAGAGGTTTTGGTTGTGTTGTAGTTGCTGCAACACCCTCCAAAATTTTGGCTTGCTCGATTAACTGTCATATTTTGGCATGTTTGACTATTGTATAATGTTTGCGAGCCTTTTCTGGTGGTTTTGAAGATCAGCCTTTGTGTATATGAGTTTTCCCCACCATGTGAACATTTTTCACACTCATACACAAGGTCTTTAGAATTGTCGCACAAGTGTCGTCATGATCATCCCAATGTTTATCTTAAGTGTCGCACTTGTTGCATCTTGTCATGAGGCAATCACACATAGGGGAATGTTTTGCTTGTGTGTTCGGATGATCTATATTGTCGTGTCTTCAAAGTATGCTAAGTGTGTGATCAAGTTTCAAGTTTGTCATGAGTCTATCTATCTTCCCGCACTTAGCCATTTTTGGAAAATCTTCCAGACCGGGCAACTTAGCTTCACCAGGTCATGACTGAGCTGTGCACTATGTAGTCTCATCCCTCATGGATGTGACCATATTGCCTATAATTATGCAATTTGTAGTCACTATCCTCCAGGGTTGTTGTTTTATGCAATTCCAGAGTCCAACAGCTTCCCTTGACCTCCAGAATTGCATAGTTGTTCCTCCCAGTCTGTCTTGAACTACGCACTTCGCACCTTCAAACCTAAATATTTTCCTTTGCATGTTGGAAATGAATAATGCGCATATATCCTAGTCTCCCTTGGCCTCCAAAAACACACTTATGATTCCTCTAGTTCCCTTCCTTCAGCTATATCTCATTGCCTTTAGAAACTGCACAAAACTCCCCTTCAAGCCTCTTTGCTACCCAATCCCCATTGCCTCTTGAAACTGCATAGTCTGTCCTCCTAGGGCTCCATCCCATAGCAGCAACTGCCTACTTAAACTGTGATTTTGTCCCTCAATGTGCACTATGCAATTCTTTCCCTCAGTGGGGACTATGCAAAAAAAATCCCTCGGATCAGCCTGAGCTGTGCTCTATGTAGTTTCAGTGATCAAGCTCTCTCCCTGTTTGTTGGAAATGTGCAATGCATAATCTCTGGGAACTTTCTCCCAGTTTGTGACCTATCTAAGACTCATTTCATGTATATTAATGCATCATCTTAGACTAGAAATTTTTCTGATTGATGTCATTCCATCATGAGTGAATTGCAGGAACATGTACACTATCAAGTCA
The DNA here is from genome assembly GCA_000404065.3 of Pinus taeda. Lineage (NCBI taxonomy): Eukaryota > Viridiplantae > Streptophyta > Pinopsida > Pinales > Pinaceae > Pinus > Pinus taeda. The sequence goes on from APFE030982234.1 coordinate 32,024, forward strand.
TGGCAAGATGATGATGAAGGAGAAGAAGGAGGGAAGCATGCCTAAAGACTCTCTTGTAGTTGAAATTACAAGTGGATCTATCAAGAAGAATAAAAGGGACACATAACCACCATCCAATATTTAAGATCATTGAAGACCCCACATCACCAAGCTATACGGAGGAGAAGAGAAAACATACCCAAGAAGACATCTAGCACTCAGCGACAACAATGACTTGACATTGCCACATCATCAAGCCAGTCCATGCCAGTTGTGTCATGTCAAGTTGTGTCATGAGTTGTCACATGCCACATCACTATTGTGGACCATGTATATTGTAATAAAATGTATTGTAAAGTGGAAGTCCAAAGGACACACATGAATATGAAGAGTCATGTAAGTTGAAAAGTCATAGGAATTCGAACAATCATGAGGGTAGTCAAAGAGTCAGAAGGGGGAAGCATCACCCCTTGGCTGTATATACCCCCTCATTATAAGAGCAAAGGAAGATTCACCTTGGCTCCTCTCGCAAGGAATTAGAGAGATCAACTAGTTCTTTGAGGAGCAAGGAGTGGCTCCAATGTCCCACTACTGGGGCTAGTGATGTACATTGTAAACATGTTTCTTGGAACATTTTCTTAATAACAAAATCCTTTTAAGGCTAGTACGTTCCTCACCCATGGACTATGAATGTTTGTAATACTATTTTGTGGATGTTTGTATTTCATGTTTTCTTTCACATGTACTAAGATAGTTGATCTATATCAATTATTTTAGTGCTTATCTTATTGAGAATGTTTTGTAATGGTTGTTGTTGGTCCCTAAATATGTAATATCATTCAATATATAAAGACTATATTCATGAGCCATATTCCCGCATTTAAGATACTTTTCATGGCATTATACCATCAACTTCCACTAAATGAACCTCTTCTACCCTATGGTTAATTATGGTTTATTAATGGGGTTATGTGGCCAAGAAGCATTTTCAAATATGGAAATCTTAGTGATAATTTGGCAGTTCAGCAATTTGGTACTTAGTTTTGCACTTATGGAGGGAAAAAATTCAAAATTATAAAATATGTTTTTATTTACTTTAGCGGTACTTAGTTCTACACTTATGGAGGGAAAAAATTCAAAATTATAAAATATGTTTTATCTTCTCTAGCATGGTAAATAGGTACCACATGGACCTAATATATTGTTACAATCCTTGGAATATACTTAGCTCGCACATGGGATCCTCACACATGATTTAAGTTACAACCAAAAATATGTAACAATTTTGCAACTGCCATGTTCCACCTCGTTTACAAGAATATGGTGGCGAATATCAAGAATCCAAGAAATAGGTTTATGAAAAATATAGTGATTTACTTGGATCTCAAACCGTTTCCAAAAAATCAATATGGTCACAAATATACAACAGGTTCTTCGAAGCAGTTTTGTATAAAATTTCTGCAAAACCCAGATTGGCAAAAAATCTAAACAATAATTTTTTGGAGCGATTTTTGAGGCAGTGGAATCGAATTGGGAAAATACAAGAGATTTTATTGTTGATAATATAACCCATTAAGATCCATATAAACAGAGCCCTAAAATACATCATGGTCGAGAAGATATGGTTAGTTCTTTAACACTAATTTGTATAAAATTGCAAAAAAATGAGAATTATGAAATTTTCCTCTAAAATTGTAAATTCGTTTTCTGAGTTTAGGGGATTGGATATTATCCATCCACAATGGATTTTATGTATAAATAAAGCCTCAAAGGGAAGAGGGATAGGGTTGTTCATTATTGTAAGAGGAGTTTGTTCATTATTGTAATAAAGGAGATCAATGATTAGTTTTTGGAGATATTTAGAGAGTTTATTTGTAACAGAGATTTTTTATGGGAATAAAGAATTGATTGTTGTGGAATTGTGGTACATCTTCTTAGCTTGACTTGAGATTTTCTTAGATGACTAACCTCCTGGGAAGGGCCCCTCTTTGTAGATTAGTTTTACATCTAGCAATTTAGTTTTATATTGCAATGAATTTATGTTAGATAAAACTTAGATCTATTTACTTTCATGCTTTCAATTTAGTGTTTAGTACTTCTCTTTAGGTTTAAGAAGTGAATTCCATTTAATTTCATATTTAATTTTATGTTCTTTTCAATTTGTCATTAGATTTGTATTTCACATAGTATTAGATTCAATGCTTTATTTTCATATCTGTTAAGTAGAATGCATTAGGATCAAATTCAAATTCAATTTTCTCGGGCTTAAAGAGTCAAATAAATTTAAATTGGTTTCTTAACACGTTTTAATATCTTGAATTTCAATTTACAGAATTTTCGTACTTAATTCAGTACTTATTCAAAATTTCAAATTCAAGCGTTTCTTTACTTAATTTAGTAATAGGTTTTGTACTAGAATTGAGTATTAAAAATATATGTAATTTTCAGTTTAGGATTCTTTAATTGATTGAAGCTTTGCAACCACTTCGTAAAAGATTCCTACAGCAAATAAGAACCTACAATATATCTCTAAGCTTGCTTAGCATTTATTTTTTGATAGTTACGCATTTGTTGTAGTTTATTGTCTTGCTTCCTTTACTTGCCTCATACGCTTTTGCTTACAGTTGTCGGCATTTACTTTTTTGCAATTTACTTTTTTTTTGTGGTGTGTTTAATGGGTTTCATCACTATAGGATTAAAACCGTGGAAGTCTCAAGACCTAATAAGCTACATATATAAAACCACATGAACATTGTTAATAAAAGATTGTGGTTCAAAACTTGATAAGCATTAGAGTCCCACAGTTGAGTGACAAGTGATAATCCTTAGTGATTAATTCTTTCTAGTGTTGGTTGTTAGCATAGGCTATAATAGGCTCTAATCTTGCATGTCATGTGCTTTCATCTATAATTCTTACGACCTTGGATTGATAATTAAATGTTGGAATTAGAATACATATAATTCCACCAACATTTTTGGTGTTGTTGTTGGGGAGGTTTTAAAGGGATTAGAGCATAGTTTATTTCACAAGTTTTCTCTGTTATATTAGTTGCAAGGAAACTAGAGGGCGAAGAGTGTACGGTAAGACGTGAGTGAAGAGCCATGCATCCACTATGGTGGGGTTTCCTTCAATTCTAGTTGTCTCTAATTGATTTTCTAGTTTCTTTTTCATATGCATAGAATTAAAGGTAGGATCTAAAGTCTCATTTTTCTTTATTTCTCTTTGCAAATGTGTTTTCCTTTATATTGATTCATGGACAGAAGATAAGCCTAACTTGTGTTAACAAATAACTTGGTGAAAGCAGGGTCTTCGTAGCATGGTGGCGCTTCGAGTACATGATTGGTTTGCTTGCATTTGTTTTATGTGTGTTTTCTTTTCAATTCTTTAATATTTTGAAAACTTGTGGTACTTTAAAGAACTCCAAGAACTAATCCATGTGCAGGACAAGGATTAGCAATCGGAAAAGAAGTACTCAAGGATCATCAAGATTTTGGGAGAACTCTCTCAAATCCTAGCAGAAGCTGGGATATCTGCTTCTCAGGAAGAACAAATCTTGACAGCAGTCAAGAACTTATCTGCCTCTCCAAAACTAATAGAAGAACAAAAAGTCCATGAACCAAATCCATAGGAAGATCTTACCCTTGAGACCCACTCGAAGATAATCAACACTTCCCATTTTTTATATCCTTGTTCTTCTGTCAAGTATAGTGTCTTGTTGAAGCTCATCAAGAAATTCTAGAGAAAAGTCTTCAACAGATGTAATTTGAATATTATCTCCTTGATCTTCAATCAAAGGAGGCTCATACAACCTTAAATTCTCAACATTAACAACAACATAAATTTGCATATATGAAGGCAAATCCAACCTGAAGGCATTTTTACCAATCTTTTCCAAAATTCTAAATGGTCCATATCTAATTTGTTTTAGCTTTTTACCTTCTCCTTGGAGCCTCTCTTTGTTAATGTGAAGCCAAAATTCATCACCAACTTGGAACTTGTGATCTTGACGATGCTTGTCCTGCCTTGCTTTGTATTGTCCTTGACTTTTCTCGATCTTTTCTTGAACCTTTTGGTGTATAATTGGATTTGTTTAATGAAATTTCTTGCTTTGTCCATGTCACTATGACCTTCAATACCAACATATTTTCCAAAAATAAAATCCAAAGGAGATTTAGGCAAGTATTCGAAGCATGCCTCAAATGGTGAAGTTTGAGTTGAAGAGTGCTTGGATCTGTTGTAAGCATGCTGAATATAGTGCAAATGTTCATCCCATAACTTAGGATGCTTGCTGAAATACACATGAAGAAGACGTATAACTATTATGTTCACCAATTCTGTTTGACCATATGGTTGTGGATGAAAAACTGTACTCTTTTTCAATTTGGTGTCCATGAAACCCGAAAAACTTGACCAAAAATTCCCAACAAAGTGAGAATCTCAATCACTAACAATGGATGTGGGAAATCCAAAATGCACCGAAACATTATGAAAGAATAACTTAGTAGTTTGTTCAGTTGTAGCTTTCTTTTTACATGGCATCAAAATACACATTTTGCTGGACCTATCCACAACTACATAAAAATAATCATGACCTCTTTTTGACAATGGAAGACCTCCTACAAAATCCATAGAAACACTCTCCCACGGTTTTGAAGGAACCAAAAGTGGTGTGTACAATCCTAACTTCCTATTGCTAGGCTTATTGATTGCACATAATGAATATCCTTTAATAAAACGAGACACACTTTCAAGAATACGAGGCCAATAACAATACCTCTGTAGATGTTCCACCATCAAACTTACACCGAAATGACCAGCAATAAGAGAAGCATGTGCCTATCTTATGATGTTAACTCTTTCTCCCTGTGGAATACAAAGTTTGCCAAGATGGTACAACAATTTATCATGCAAATGATAATCCAATTCCTCTACTTGGTTACCTTGACTCAAGCTTGCATAAACATTTTGAAATTCATTATCTAATGCATATTGCTCAATATAAACTTTCATGTAAAACAAAATTATGCTTGAGTAAAGTAGTTGCACTAAAAATAGGCCTAGAAAGCATATCAACAACTTTATTGTAGATACCTTTCTTATACCTAATTATCAAGTGGAATTGTTGAAGAAAACCCATTCATCGGAAGTGCCTTGATTGCTGCAACTTTTATTGTGATTGCAAGTATTGCAATGGTTGATGATCAGTGTGAATGATTGTTTCCTTACCCATCAAGTAGTGTTTCCATTTTTTCACACTTCGCATCAATGCATACAATTCCTTGTCATATGTAGGATAGTTAATCTCTGCACCATTAAAATTTTCCGAAAGAAAATAGATAGGGTTACCATGTTGCATGAGGACTGCACCATAATGTAGTCACTAGCATCAGTCTGAATCTCAAATGTCTATCTTAGGTTTGGAAGTACAAGTACTAGAGCTGTATTGATCTTTTCCTTCAATGCATCAAAGGCCTTTTTCTATTTTCCTCCCACTGAAAAATCTTTTTCACACTTGTCAACGCATGCAAAGGAGCGACTATAAGAGAAAAATTAGCAATGAATTTCCTCCAATACTGGGTTTCTCCAAAAAAAATTATTACCTCAGTAACTGCCTTGGGCCTTGGCCAATTCACAATGACATCAACCTTGGAGGGATCTATTTTTAACTCACCTCCTCCAATAATATGACCCAAGTAAACTAAAGAAGTTTTTCCAAACTCGCACTTTGACATCCTAAGATACAATTGTTTTATTTTCAAGACATCAAGCACTTTTCTTACATGCATGACATGTTCATCACAAGATTTACTAAAAATTAAGATACCATCTAAGTAGACTATGAAAATCTCATCAAGAAACGACCTCAACATATCATTCATCACACACATGAATGTAGCAGGAGCATTACGTAAACCAAAAGGCATAACTAGCCATTCAAACAAGCCTTGTTTTGTTTTGAATGCTATCTTCCAAATGTCTCCTTCAACTATTCTAATTTGATGGTAGTCACTTAAGTCCAGCTTAGTAAAATACTTTTCATCTTTCAATTGATCAAGTAAATCATCTATTCTAGGCAGTGGGTAACAGTTCTTTACCGTAATTTTGTTCATTGCACGAAAGTCCACACACATGCACCATGTTCCATCCTTCTTTAGCACCAAGACAATAGGTGAACCACTTGGTGAGGATGATGGCATGATGATCCTTTTATTCAACAAATCTTGAATTTGCTTCTTAATTTTTGTGCTTTCCATCACTGGCATCCTGTACATGCCATTGCTAGGAAGAGGACAATCTTGTTGCAACTGTATCTCATGTTGGATTCCTCTCTTGGGAGGTAACCCCTTTGGTTCTTGAAATCACAACCTTTAATAGCTTCGTTATCAACATCATTCTTGGGTTTGATCATTAGAAGCACAAAATTATTGCTTGAATTCACTAGTCTTTTCATCTGCCCTACATTAACAAGTGAAAGATTTATTATCTTGCTATGAGCTCTCACAATATATTCTACTCCATATTTGAATAAATGATATTTGTCTTCATGTCTATGGAAGATAGCTTTTTTCTCATAAAAATATGGGCTGCCCAAAACTATACCACATATATCTAATGACACAACATCAAGCTCCACTTCATCTATGAAATTTGCAGTAATGGTGAATTTCAATTTACACTTTCTAGTAACCTGCAATTGCGCATTATCACACCCATCCAAGTGGATATGGTTTATGATGTGGAATGGTTTCTGTTAGTGCCTAAATCTACCTCAGGCTAAGAAAGGCAGAATCTAGGGTAACATCAAACCACGCTTAACCTGGTAGCTAGCCCTACCAGGTCGGGAGAGGGCTCTCTCCTTGTCAATCTCAGGAAAAGATAGCAAATGAGGCTTCAAATTACTGATGTAAAGACTGATTTTAGGCTAGGTATGTGTTCAAAAGATTTTGATTGAATTTGATGTTGGTTTGCTTGCTCAAATGTGAAAGGCATATTTGGGTTCGGGGAATGGACTCAGTTTTGCAGAGATCTCTATGGGGCGAGGTAGGCAAATGGCTTAGTACTTCAAATTGAGTGAGATGGAGAGCTTTTAGACTGGTGAGGATTTGAAGAGGGCATGAAAGTCTCAGGGATCCTCTTCAAACAGCTGAAAACATAAATAATTAAACAAACCCTAGGTAGAACACTACAATATCAATGAATTCTACCTTTATCCTTGTTTCATTTAGTTAAGATGAATAGAGAGAGATGATGGCATAAATAAAACACATGCAAACTTGAAATCACAGAAGGGAAAACAATACCAAATCAATTTTCCTCAAGAATCCCATAAAGTGCTGCAAACCATGGTCTATTCCTTTGCTAAATTGCAGAGATGAATGTACAATGCTCCTCAAAGCTTTCACAAAAGTCCAACCTTTGTCGATGACTGAAAAACTACTAGATATTGGCAACAAACAACTCATCCTAGCCTTTAGGGTTCGAGTTCATAAGCTTAGGAGTTGTTTCAACAAGATCTAAACTGAGAACTAAAAAGTAGGCAGTGGAACAACTTGCCTCTAAAAACTAGGAAACTGATTCAATCAGTTGCAAACTACCTTTTCATGGATGAATCTACCTCTATGAGTGAAAATTTAACGTATTTACGTCAAAATCCATCAAGTCACATCAAATTACATCATGATTTTGACTATTAGAAAGAGAAAAGTCAAACTGAGAAGAAACTAGGCGAAAAAATAGAGTTTTTTGACCAAAATGACAAAATTTCATCCTGTGCGCCGTGCTCCTGCCCCTGTGCGCCGTGCTACTTTGGAGCTAATTTTGGAGGCCTTCCCATGCACCAAATTTGCTCCAAGTGGGCTTGTTGGAAATATCTACCTGTCTACTATCCAGAACAAGTGGAATTTCTGAATTTGGTCTCCATTTTCCCCTCCAAAAAATGAGTTCTCCCAACACTTCTTCCTGTGTGGCCAAAAAGGAGCAGAAAAGGTCATTTTTGGGGTGTTTTTGACCCTTTTGGAAGCTCAAAACTTGTCAAAATTTCTTAGCCATGTGAGGGCATTCATATTTTTCCATGAGGAATCCAAAAATTCTGAGTTTTCCTCAAAAGGAGGTCCCTAGAAAAAGCGCGCGCCAGGCGGCGCGACACACCAGGCGGCGCGACACACCAGGCAGAAAAACCTATTTTTTAGGCCAAGAATTCAAAATTTGTAAAAGTTTCCCAAATTTCTTGAAATTTGGGCTGAGTGTCCTTCATCAAGTGCTATGTTGGGGTAAGGAAGCGTCAACCAAGATCTGGAGTCTATCTTGCTCTTTTCTCTTCCTCGATCCTTTCTTCAACTTGGCCTTTAAAATCCTGATTCTTACTTTGCGCACCTTGTTTCTCGCCAAGTAGTGGTAGGCCATGTACCTCAACATCTATTTCTCTCTACTAGATTTCTCTAGCATCTTTTCCAACTGCATATTTAGCCTCTCAAGCCAAGATTCATGATCAACATCAATTTCTTGTTCAAGTGGTGCCAACTTGACTTTCCTCCTCTTGGCAGCTTGTCGGTTTTCTCTTATGTTTTGAAGCTCCATGATGGTTTGCTGATCCTATAGTTGTTTGTTCCTTTGCTCCAGATACTTGATTATCCACTTGGATCTTTCTAGGTTGAGAGACAAATCATGGATGCCAGCTTGCTGTTCCTGAATGATCTAATTGAGCTTTGAGATTTGGGAGCCCAAATCGGTATCATCATCCTGAATAAGAATGAAATCTGTCTCTTGTCCTCCTGAACGCCCCTCATCATGTAATGGTTTCTTACCCTTGTCCTGTACCTGCTTTTTTGTTGAAGGAAACAAGACCCCTTCCACCCTGAGTGGAGATAGTACTCGTTTTGCTACTGCAAACAATCTCCTAGTGCCCTTTTAATATGTAACAAACACTGGCACACTGGTGGTTTGTGTCTCATACACCTCTTGCTGATGTGAAGGCTTTCATGCCTCATGAAAAACTGATGGGGGAACTTGTGGACCTGTAAAGACCTCATGTGTAATGAAATCCTCCTATGAAACATTCAGTAGACTAAGCTGATGCAAAATCACAATTTTAATTAGTGCAAAGTGATAGATGTTGTTATACTGTTGATGAGGAGGCTTCCTTTGAACCAAGGTGGTCATCTTCTCAATATTTCGGAAAATAAAATAGGGGATATTCATCATTCTCACCCTAGTGAAGTGCATCAACAATCTGATGTGGTAGGTATACAGGCGAGAAAATTTGCCCTGATAGCTGAAATATTTAATTATGAGTCTCATCAAGGGAGCATATGTGTCTTAAAGGTACCTGAAAGGGAAAACTCTGCTAATATACCTTTGAAAACTAGCCTTGATATAAGGCTCATAATGTTCCTTATCTACCAGCTGCCCCTTATTCCACTGCTCACCTACATTTTGAATATCGGTTACTTGAGATACAGTCTCAAGTGTCAAGGTGAATGTCATACCTGCCAAATTGACTTGGCCATTGTGAAGATGGAGTATAAATAGTCTGGCAAGCTCATGATGGTATTTAACTCTTTCCACCATCTCGAAAAATTGGTAACAAGATTGATGTTGGAAGCATGTAACAGCAAGAAGACAAGCCAACAGCTCAACAAGTGAAGTAGGCTCCTTCCGATTATGTTTCCCACTCTCGTGAGGTATCCTTTGTGCATGAATTTCTTTGGAATAGTCACTGACTGTTTCCTTATTTCTGTCATAAGAAGAATCTGACTCCATGTTTGCCAATGCTTGAGTTTTCTTAGATGATTATGAAGAGATTTTAGAGTGACAATAGGAATTTGCTACCAAAAATATGAATTGATGAGGGACTATGAGGGGACTGTGTATGTGGGATTTGGGGATGTTGTTTGTAGGGTCTTTGGGGAATGAAAGGGTTTAGGGAATGATAGTTAGGGTTTAGGGATATCAATTAGGGTTTGGGATAAGTGAAGGTAGGGATTAGGGTTAGTAGTTTTAGGGATATGGGGAGTAGGGAATAGGTAATTTTGAATGAAAAGGGAGGGAGAGAATGAAGTGAGGGAGTGAAGGAGTGAAAATGATAATGGTGGGATTTAGTAGCAAAAACAAAAAATTTTAAACCCTAGGCAATATTTTTTAACAAACTGTGCAAGGAACCAGGGTTTCAATATTTCCCTATTGAATCACCATAAACGCTAAGACAAACTGATTCATTGGCCATGAGGGGGTATCCACTTACTTGTAAGATGAGGAATTTACAATTTGAGAGCCTTTGAAGGAAGATGTGAATGATTTCGGGCTTTGGAGACCTATGCACCACGCTGCCTCGGTGCATCGTGCCCCTTATAAAAATACACTGCAAACTACTACCCGATGTGCTGCGTTGTATAGGTGCGCCGCACTCACACCCATGTGCGCTGTGCTAGGGAGAATGTCAAATTTGCTGCAATTTTTCCTCCTTTGCCTTAAAACTAATTTTTTTTTATTGCTCACTCTTTCTCCCTTGAGCACAAATGAACTTTTTAACATGAAAAATAGTTTATATACATATGATTTTGATTTATCTTTTACAAAAACCCACTCTTCTCATGTTTGGTCATTTCACTTTCTTTTAAAACCCTGTTTTGGCATTTTGCTTGGTTTTTTGCCTTTGATGGACAAAATTCTTTGGAATTTTGTTTCTTTTGCAGGAACTGAAGTAGCAAAGACTTGGCAAAGTGACCAGGGCTGCCTTTGAAATTATTACATATGAAAAAATGAAATTACGTAAGACTTTAGTACATAAAACATATAAAAACTCTGTTTTTCCTCAAAATAGGGTTTTGAGGAAAAATCAATAACTGAGCATGTGATTATTGAAATTATTGCTGCTGAGACTTTATTTGACCTCTTGATGCACCTGCTGACCATTATTGTGCGTTTTAAAGACCTTATTGACGAAACCCTAGACCTAATGAGACCTAAAACCCTAAAAATGACTTTTGCAGATTTAAAGACAAAAATTGACTGCAGATGATCTAGATGTACGAAAATAGGCCAGCAGGTAAAGAACACGAGGGAAAATGTATAATATGCCACTACCATCAGATGATCTATGATCCTAATGAAATGCAGCTAATTGGATGAGACACCTAACATGCAATGCAACAAGAGAATTTGATCATTGATGGAGGGATGAAGATATCGACACTAACATTGGCTCCAATGGGGATGGTAGCTCCTTGGAGGTGCCAAGAACTACAGACCTTTGGAAAGCAAACAATGTCTTCGTCCATTGGGCTGTGGAGTTAATAACTTCGAAAAATCAAAACCAATATCTTGACACAATTTCAGGAGTGAAATCTGACTCAAAACTGACTCAATTTCAAGGCTAAAATCGACTGAAAAACCTGACTCAAACAATCCAAACGAAAAATGAAATCAAACCTTCACTTTTATAGCCTTCACTTCGGGCCCCAAATTGAATGAATGATAACAGTACACACTTGCAATGAAGGAAGTAAAATGGTATCTACAATGATACATATGACAACATAAAACATTTCAGAAATAGTACCGTTTGAGCAGCCACCCATTGACCGGCCCACCTGGACAATTTTCTCCACTCATTTCTTTCAACAGGAAAGCATTTTGGCCCTGATATGCAGCAATTTTCAATGGACCTTTCCATAGATTATCAAACTTGCCATGCTTACCTTTGTCTTCGTTTCGCGCATCCCATTTCAACACCATGTCTTCTATTTGAAACTTGTCTGCCCTTGCCTTTCGATCATATATTTTCTTGATTCTCTCTTGCAGCTTGAAAGTATTTTGAAAAGCCTCCTCTCTAGTCTGCTGCAAATGAATCATTTGATTGATTCTTCACTGCAAATGATCATCCTCGCTATCAGCTTCTTGCAGAAGTTTAACCATCGGGACTACGAGAGAGGTCGGGAATACCATGTCAACACCATACACGAGCTCGAAAGGGGACATGGCTATAGATTTCTTTGACTTACTCTATTTGCCCAAAGTGCATTAACAAGCTTTTTGTGCCAACTCTTGTTGTTCGTTTCCAACAGTTTTTTGATAATATTGACCAATGATTTATTTGAGGATTCCGCCAATCCATTACCTTATGGATAATATGCAGTTGAGTGCCCCAAGGTAATTTGATATTTATTACAAAAGTAAATCATTATTTTAGATTTAAAAGTTGCTGCATTATCAGTGATTAGCTTGTTTGGACAACCAAAATGGGACAAAATATTGTTTTCAAGAAATGAAATGATTACCGAATCAGTGGCTTGCCTAGTGGGAATCGCCTCAATCCATTTAGTGAAATAGTCTGTTGCTGTGAGGATCCACTTGTGCTATGCTGAAGAAGTAGGATGGATCTCACCAATAAATTCCAAACCCCACTATTGAAATGAAGCACTTACTTCAATCGGCTTGAGCGGTAAAGGCTATAATTTTCTCCTACCTTGAAAAATCTGACATTTGTGGCAACTTGTAATAGTTTGTATACATCAGAAAAAGAGTTGGCCAATAATATCCCGCTCTCAAAATTTTATTGGCTGTTGTCTTCCAAAATAGATGACCTCCACAATATCCCTTGTGAAAGTCTTCCATAACCTGTTTTGCCCCTTCTTCAACCAAACAATTGAGTAAGACACCGTCGGGATCTTTCCAATAGAGTGCATTATTCATTATACAAAACTTGGCAGCCTTTAATTTCAGGGTCCTACTTTTGTTCTTAGCCATTCCAAGTGGTGGTGACAGATTTTGGAGCACATAAACAATGTTCGAATACCTAGGAGAAAGAAGAAAAATTTCTGATACCTGAACAGGCGAACTTTCTTCATCTTCCTCAGACATAGCAGCAATGAGATTAATGTCCAAGATAGCAAATTTGACTCTGCTATTAGCTTGGCCAACCCTATCCTTTGATGAGCTTTGTTGGCTTGATCTCCACATCATATTCCAACAAAGCAGTGATCCATTTGCCTCCTCTCCCTTCCGGATCGGTTTGCACTAAGACATCTTTAACAACAGTGTTAGGGACATAAGCAAGGATGTGAGAATGCAAAATATAGACTCGAAAATCTTTTAATGCCTTTACCAAAGCAAGAGCTTTTTTTCAATAATATTATACTTTAAAGCTACATCCCTTATGGTTCTGCTGAAAAAAGCAATTGGTTTCTCAAGCTGGTCTCTTTTCTGCATTAAAACCGCTGCCATAGTATGATCCGAAGCAAATGAAAACAAAATGAAATCTTGAGTATAATCTGGGCTGATCAAAACCGAAGATGAAGAAAGGGCCAACTTTACCAAATTGAAAGACTTAATTGCTTCCTTGGTCCACTTCACTACACTATCTTTATTTAGCATATTTGTGATTTCCCTTAAATGTTTTGCAAGATTGGGCACAAAACGACGTAAGAAATTCATCTTACCATTGAATGATTGGATCTCTTTTTTACTTCATGGAAAATCAATTTTCTAAATGGCTTCCACTCGAGCTGGATCAATGTGGATGCCTTCCTTGGATATAATATGACCGTGAAACTTTCCTTCATCCATGGCAAACAGACTCTTCTTGGGATTAAGAGATATGCCATACTTTCTACACCGCTGAAATACAATCTTCAAATGATAAAGGTGCTCTTCATCTGAATTAGAAAAAACTGTCAAATCATCAAGATAAACAACTAAAAATACATCTTTTTCATTAGCAAATGCAATATCCATAGCCCGCTGAAAGGTCGCATCAACATTCTTTAATACGAACGACATCTTGGCATAATGAAAAGTTCCCCACGCAGTGGTGAATGCTATTTTATCCCTGTCATCCTCATGGACCAAAATTTGGTTATAATTGGAATACCCATCAAGTAGCGACATGCAGGATGCTCCAACTACTCTTTGAAGTATGTAATCCATCTTGGGCAATGGATAGTTATATTTCAAAGTTACTTTATTCAGATTTCTGAAATCAATACATAATCGAATCTCACATGTTTTCTTGTGCACGGGCACCAAATTAGAAATCCAATCTGAAAATCTTATGGGGACGATTATACTAGCTTTGTACAATCGATTCACTTCCTTCTCTATTGAGGGCAACAACTTTGGATTTATTCTTCTTAGCTTATGTCGAAATGGCTTTTGATTGGGTTTGATCAGAATTATATGTTGAATTATGCTCTTATCATATGCCTTCAAATCTGCATAGTCCCATGCAAATACATTAGTAAATGAGGATAATAAACTAATATACTTTGCTTTTACCTGTGGAGGCAACGCCATTGATAACTTCACCATTTTAGGATTTTCTGCCAATCCAATGTTCACATCCTCAACTCCTTTCTCGGTTGACAGCAAGCTCAGTTTTCGGGCTACATCATCTTGATCAAACAACTCCTCCAAAGGTATTAGACCTTTAGGAATGACATTGTCCTTCAGCTACAAAACCTCCATCTGATTTACTTCCATATCTGCTTCACCATCATCGTGCTCCCCATCTATAGAAGTGTCTTTGAATTTTCCTTCATTTTGCAGAAATTCTTCGATCTCTTTATCATCTTGAAACACCTACCAATACCTTTGATTATTAGGGACAATCGGGTGATGTTTCAGATGAATTTCAAACTTATTGTTTGAATTCATTGGAATTTTCAAATTACTTGTTGTTGTTGCAAGTGAATTTGCAATAACATTCTGAACACGAGGCACACATGTCAAAGTGTAATCTGGGAACAATCTCAAGATATCTAATACCGCATTGCAGTAGGTCCGCATTCGAGGATGCTTAGCTTGGTATTCCCCTTTCACTTGCTTGATAAATAACTCAGAGACGCCATATACTGAAATTCTTTTAGCATTTAACTTTTTAAGGATTTTCAAACCAGCAATTAAAGCCTCATATTCAGCCTCATTATTTGAACAATCCAAAGCCAATTTATACGAACAAACCCTTACATTACTTGGCACTTTGTTTGGTGAGAAAACAGGGCTGCATATCCAAATACCAATTCCAGCACCTTCCTTTCGTACTGTGCCATCAAAATCCATGCTCCACAAACCGGCTTCATCCTCTTCCAAATGCTGGAATTTTGTTTGCTCTTTTATTTGTTATCCATCAATATTTTGCTGCTGTCAGAAGGCTGATTGCTCAACGGTACTATCAAGTCTTTGTCTTTCTTGCTTTAATACATCTCTGAAATTTTCAGTGATCTCTGGAAGTCTTCTACTTCAACTAATTGGCTATTTACATCATTAAAACTATCAGAATATATAAAAAATGATTCTAAATCAGTATGTACATAGTTGATTGGATGATTTACTGGTTTCTCCTTGCTAGTGATCATGTACTTCATATTTTGTTCCCGGTATAATTTCCTTAACTAACCAAACACGGGAATAGTAGCATAGGAGAAATCAAGCTGTAATGTCCCTTTAAGTTTTGCTCCCCAAGATCTGGAAAGAAGGATGCCAAATCTAGGAGGAATATCAGCCACAACGACATCCATCAAAACATTTTTCGCTGGAATCTGATCCAAATTGACCATCAAATCTTTAATAAGACCAATGCATCTTACTCTCCCAGAATCAAAGGAATAAAGGTCATGATACTTTCTAGTGATGTCAAAACCCAATTTCTCCATGATTGCCTTAGGCATGAGATTATGAGAGGCTCCTGAATCAAACATATCGCTGTGTAATACATAGTCATACACCCTAAGGCTGTTGTAAAAAGGAGCTACATCACTATCCTGGGACTGACCTTCTAATGCTGGACCAAAGATCATCTCAGGTGGGTCATCCTCCACATTTACCATATCAGATAACAGATCTAAATTTAAAATCTTTGACACATGACCTTTATAGCTACTATTCTTCATCAACTCGGTCAAAGGTATTGACACTTTTAATATAGCAATTTCATTTTCTAAGGTAAAAACTGAAGTTTTCTCTACCTCTTTGGCTGAAGCATCCTTCTTTTTAGTTTTATCTTTTGATACACTTGTCTGATTTGATCTTTCATTTGCTGATTGTGTTTTGCTGGTGGTAGGATCAGCTGTCTCCTTTCCCTTTTTCGGCACAATGGGAGGATCATTCTTTGACGGTGTCACTTCCTCTTCTGAATTGGATTTATGGGTACATCTCTACTCCCGAGTGAATATTGTCGCTGCTAGGCTATCAAAGTATTCATGTATCCCCTCTAATATTCCTTAGACTCTTCTTCAAGAAT
Organism: Pinus taeda; assembly: GCA_000404065.3. Taxonomy (NCBI): domain Eukaryota; kingdom Viridiplantae; phylum Streptophyta; class Pinopsida; order Pinales; family Pinaceae; genus Pinus; species Pinus taeda. The sequence goes on from APFE030982234.1 coordinate 48,238, forward strand.
TGTGTCATTTGCCAAGATGAAATCTTCATCCCTTTGTATAGCTGGGCTTTCTGAATACTCCTCATCTTCTGTGATAAAAATGGGCAGATCATCAGGGGTAAATAAATGATTCTCCTCTTCAATTATGTTCTCCTCATTATCTGATTCTGGACCATGTACAAAATTCTGCTATAAGGGTGTCTTCACCTCCTGCTGTGCCGCTTGGTCTTGTGCTCTTTGTTCTCGTTGCTTGATTCTGAATTGTGGTTGCTGTTGACCACGAAAGTTTGGATTTCTAACTTATGCTTCAAGCTTATCAATGTTTAATCTATCAAACATATGCTCAATCTTACGGAGCACTTGATATGAAGTAGAAGCCTCTTCCTTTATGGTTACCTTCTTTTTAGCCTTTGCTCTAGCTCTCTTGGCAAGCAGATTTGCTTCAACGCTGACTGCAATTTTCTGCATGTCTTCCAAAGTGGACGGATCTCTTTCTCTTAATTTATCGGCCATATTAGGATCGAAACCATAAAGAAACTTAATCAAAGCCAGCCACATAGGTGGCTTTATATTAACAAGAATTGCATTATAAACATAATTAAATCTAATACAATAATCTTGAACAGTCTCACCAACATTCCTCTTAATGTTCTCATATTCAGAAAGAATTTGAAGAGGATTCTTCTTTACTTCCCAGCGATCCATAAATTGTCTTTGAAGTGCCTCCAATGAATTGATTGTTCTAGTCGGCAATGCTCTAAACCACTTTTTGACCTCACCTCCAAAAGTTTGCACATATAATCTCATTGTTACATTCTTCGCATCGATCTCGTGGAGATCAAAGAAACCACCCATTCAATCAACATGTTGCTGAGCTATGATACCTTTAGGGGTACCATCAAACAATGGAATTTTGCTTTGATAATTGGTGGGCATGGCATCCAAATTTTGTGGTAGAACGGGAGGTGCGTATCTGGCAGCCATTGCTCAAGGTGGATTTACGACTGGCCTTGGGGATGTAGGAGGAGATGGACCAGCTGATGTGGCCGGTGTATGAAGTGTTGAAGGGGGTGAAGAAATTTTTGGTGTTTTAGGTGTAGAAGGAGTGGATGGAGCTGACAACACTGCATATTTCTGATCAGAGATGGAAGGCTGCATGAGAATGGTGGGAATAAAAGGTGTTTCAGTAGGAATTTCTGAACTAGATGCAATAGCAGATGACCCAAGAGTTGCAGATGTAGACTCTAAGAATTCAGGAATGTTTGTAGCCACAATGGACGTTTGAAGATTCAAGATATAATCGTCAATTGATTTATTGGCCTTTTCAGTTTCAAGACCTTTGACAAACTCTGGATTTAGGACAGTAGAACCAACAACACTTTCAGACTTAGTTTCAAACAACGATAGATCAAAATGTTCATCAAACTCAATAGCTTCAAGATATTCAAAAACAACCGGGCATGAATGAGATCTAAACACAGGTATCACAAAACTTTCTTGGTGAAGAATTCTCAGAATAAGATTTGGATTTTCATACTAGGAGGTGGATTAGGATCAAGATTTGCTTCGGTGTATCTTCTGGAAGCTAGTGTTTTGAATTATTCTCAAAAATCAAATGGACATTATCAACTTTTTCAGCCTATCAAATTCTAAACTCATAATCCAAAAGTATAGAATTATCTGATGTATCGGTGCAATTTGCAAGTCAGATGTTCCGTTTATAAGACTAGACCGGAGATTGTCTGAAGCAACTTTTATCTACTTATGCACTCGCAAAGCAATGTGCAGTTCGAAGGCTACCTGGCATAACTTCAGGCTCTGTCTGTAGTTTATAGAACAAATAACACTAACAAACAAATAATCTCTTCCCTAGTATGGTCGCTACTATGTTAGTGCCTAAATCTACCTTAGGCTGAGAATGGAAGAATCTAGGGTAACTCAAACCATGCTTAACCTAGTAGCTAGCCCTACTAGGTCGGGAGAGGACACTCTCCTTGTCAATATTAGGAAAATATAGCAAATGAGGCTTGAGATGACTTGTGCAAAGACTGATTTTAGGCTAGGTATGTGTTCAGAAGAGTTTGATTGAATTTGATGTTGGTTTGTTGGCTCAAATGTGAAAGGCAGATTTGGGTTTAGGGAATGGACTCAGTTTTGCAGAGATCTCTATGGGGCGAGGTAGGAAAATGGCTTAGTACTTCAAACTGAGTGAGATGGAGAGCTTTTAGACTAGTGAGGAGCTGAAGAGGGCATGAAAGTCTCAGGGATCCTCTTCAAACAATTGAAAACATAAATAACTAAACAAACCCTAGGTAGAGCACTACAATATCAATGAATTCTACCTTTATCCTTGTTTCATTTAGTTAAGATTAATAGAGAGAGATGATGGCATACATAAAACACATGTAAACTTGCAATTATAGAAGAAAAAACAATACCAAATCAAGTTGCCACAAGAATCCCATAAAGCACTGCAAACCATGGTTTATTCCTTTGCTAAATTACAGAGATGAATGTACAATGTTACTCAAAGCTTTCACAAAACTCCAACCTTTGCCAATGACTGAAAAACTAATAGATATTGGCAACAAACAACTCATCCTAGCCTTTAGGGGTCGAGTTCATAAGTTTAGGAGTTGTTTCAACAAGATATAAACTGAGAACTAAAAATTAGGCAGTGGAACAACTTGCCTCTAAAAACTAGGAAACTGATTCAATCAGTTGCAAACTACCTTTTCATGGATGAATCTACCTCTATGAGTGAAAATTTAACATATTTACATCAAAATCCATCAAGTCACATCAAATTACATCATGATTTTGACTATTAGAAAGAGAAAAATCAAACTGAGAAGAAACTAGGCGAAAAAACAGAGTGTTTTGACCAAAATGACAAAATTTCATCCTATGCGCCATGCTCCTGTCCCTTTGTGTCGTGCTACTTTGGAGCTGATTTTGGAAGCCTTCCCATGCACCAAATTTGCTCCAAGTGGGCTTGTTGGAAATATTTACCTGTCTACTATCTAGAACAAGTGGAATTTCTGAATTTGGTCTCCATTTTCCCCTCCAAAAAATGAGTTCTCCCAACAATGCTTCCTGTGTGGCCAAAAAGGGGCAAAAATGTCATTTTTGGGGTGTTTTTGACCCTTTTGGAAGCTCAAAACTTGTCAAAATTTCTTGGCCATGTGAGAGAATTCATATTTTTCCATGAGGAATCCAAAAATTCTGAGTTTTCCTCAAAAGGAGGTCCCTAGAAAAAGCGCGCGCCAGGTGGTGCGGCGCACTAGGCAGAAAAACGTGTTTTTAGGCCAAAAATTCAAAATTTGCAAAAAGTTTCCCAAATTTCTTGAAATTTGGGCTGATTGTCCTTCATCAAGTGCTATGTTGGGCTAAGGAAGCCTCAACCAAGATTTGGAGTCTATCTTTCTCTTTTCTCTTCCTCGATGCTTTTTTCAACTTGGCCTTCAAAATCCTGGTTCTTGCTTTGCACACCTTGTTTCTCGCTAAGTAGTGGTAGGCCATGTGCCTTAACATCTTTTTCTCTCTGTTGGCCTTCTCTAGCATCTTTTCCAAGTGCATATTTACCCTCTCAAGCCAAGATTCACGATTAGCATCAATTTCTTATTTAAGTGGTGTCAACTTGACTTTCCTCCTCTTGGCAGCTTGCCGATTTTCTCTTATGTTTTGAAGCTCCATTATGGTTTGTTGATCCTATAGTTGTTTGTTCCTTTGCTCTAGATACTTGATTATCCACTTGGCTCTTTCCAGGTTGAGAGACAAATCATGAACGTCAGCTTGCTGTTCCTGAATGATCTCCTTGAGCTTTGAGATTTGGGAGCCCAAATGAGTGTCATCATCCTCAATCAGAATGAAATTTGTCTCTTTTCCTCCTGAAGGCCCCTCATCATGTAATGGTTGCTTACCCTTGTCCTGTACCTGCTTTGATGTTGAAGGAAATGAGACCCCTTCCACCCCAGGTGGAGATAGTACTCATTTTACTACTGCAAACAATCTCCTATTGCCCTTTTGATATGTAACAAACATTGGCACAATCGTGGTTTACGTCTCATGCACCTCTTGCTGATGTGAAGGCTCTCTTGCCTCATGAAAAATTGATGGGGGAACTTGTGGACCTGTAAAGACCTAATGTGCAATGAAATCCTCCCATGAAACATTCAGTAGACTAAGCTGATGCAAAATCACAATTTTAATTAGTGCAAAGTGATAGATGTTGTTATACTATTGATGAGGAGGCTTCCTTTGAACCAAGGTGGTCATCTTCTCAATATTCCAAAAAATAAAATAGGGAGATTCATCATTCTCACCCTAGTGAAGTGCATCAACAATCTGATGTGGTAGGAATACAGGCGAGAAAATCTGCGATCACAACTGAAATATTTAATTATGAGTTTCATTAAGGGAGCATATGTGTCCTGAAGGTACCTGAAAGGGAAAACTCTACTAATCTACCTCTGAAAACTAGCCTTGATATAAGGCTCATAATGTTCCTTGTCTACTAGCTGTGCCTTATTCCACTGTTCACCTACATTTGGAATACTGGTTGCTTAAGATATAGTCTCAGGTGTCAAGGTGAATGTCACACCTGCCAAATTGACTTGGCCATTGTGAAGATGGAGTACAAACAGTCTGGCAAGCTCACGATGGTATTTAACTCTTTCCACCATCTCACAAAATTGGTAACAAGATTGATGTTGGAAGCATGTGACAGCAAGAGGACAAGCCAACAACTCGACAAGTGAAGTAGGCTCCTCCCGGTTATGTTTCCCACTCTTGTGAGGTCTCCTTGGTGCATGAATTTCTCTGGAAGTGTCACTGACTATTTCCTTATTTCTGTCATAAGAAGAATCTGACTCCATGTTTGCCAATGCTTGAGTTTTCTTAGATGAGTATGAAGAGATTTTAGAGTGACAATAGGAATTTGCTGCCAAAAATATGAATTGATGAGGGACTGTGAGGGGACTGTGTATGAGGGATTTGGGGATGTTGTTTGTAGTGTTTTTTGGGAATGAAAGGGTTCAGGGAATGATAGTTAGGGTTTAGGGATAGAAATTAGGGTTTGGGATAAGTGAAGGTAGGGATTAGGGTTAGTAGTTTTAGGGATATGGGGAATAGGGAATAGGTAAATATGAATGAAAAGGGAGGGAGAGAATGAAGTGAGGGAGTGAAGGAGTGAAAATGATAAAGGTGGGATTTAGCAGCAAAAACAACAAATTTTAAACCCTAGGCAATATTTTTTAACGAACTATGCAAGGAACTAGGGTTTCAATATTTCCCTATTGAATCACCATAAACACTAAGACAAACTCATTCATTGGCCATGAGGGGGTATCCACTTACTTGTAAGATGAGGAATTTACAATTTGAGAGCCTTTGCAGGAAGATGTGAACAATTTCAGGCCTTGGAGACTTATGTGTCGCGCCACCTCACAGGTGTGCCGCGTTGCCTTGGTGCGTCGCGCCCCTTATAAAAATACACTGCAAACTACTGCCTGGTGTGTTCCGCTGGATAGGTGCGCCATGGTCATGCCCAGGTGCGCTGCGCCAGGGAGAATGTCAAATTTGCTACGATTTTTCCTCCTTTGCCTCAAAACGATTTTTTTTTAATTGCTCACTCTTTCTCGCTCAAGCACAAATGAACTTTTTAACATGAAAAATAGTTTATATACATATGATTTTGATTTTTCATTTACAAAAACCCACTCTTCTAATGTTTGGTCATTTCACTTTCTTTTAAAACTCTGTTTTGGCATTTTGCTTGGTTTTTTCCCTTTGATGGACTAAATACTTTGGCATTTTGTTTCTTTTGTAGGAATTGAAGTAGCAGAGGCTTGGCAAAGTGACCAAGGCTACCTTCAAAATTATCACATATGAAAAAGTGAAAGTACATAAGACTTTAGTACATAAAACATATAAAAACTCTGTTTTTCCTCAAAACAGGGTTTTGAGGAAAATTCAATCAGTGAGCATGTGATTATTGAAATTATTGCTGCTGAGACTTTATTTGACGTCCTCATGTGCTTGTTGACCATTATTCAGCGTTTTCAAGACCTTATTGACGAAACCCTAGACCTAATGAGACCTAAAACCCTAAAAATGACTTTTGCAGATTTAAAGATAAAAAATGATTGCAGATGATCTAGATGTATGAAAATATGCCAACATGTAAAGAACACGAGGGAAAATGTATAATATACCACTACCATTAGATGATCCATGATCCTAATGAAATGCAGCTGATTGGATGAGACACCTAACATGCAATGCAACAAGAGAATTTGATCACTGATGGAGGGATGAAGATACCGACACTAACAGTTTCCAAGTTTAAACTTTTGACAATGTTTTCGTAGATAAGATTGGCTTGGGAGCCACTATCAAAAAGCGTATCAATATTGTTGTTTTTTGAGACCAGCCTTTTGTGAAAAAGTTCTATTCTCCTCTTTTCATTTGGAGTTTCATTTTGTGAGTTTGAATAACTAGTTCTAGCAATGGATTATTTTTCTTTTAACCCCATGGCTATGATTTTAGTTTCATCACCCAAATTGGATCCCAAATCCTATTGAGTGGTTGTAGTTGTCTTCTATTTTCCCTTGTTGTTGTTTCTCTTTGGTCTCATTTTGGGATGAAGCTCCCAACAATGAGCTTCATCATGACCCTCCCTGGAACAATGTATGCATGTAACTTTCTCTCCTTATTTATTGATAGACACATTTTTCTTTGACTTCCCTTTGAAAGCCTTTTCCTTTCCTTTACTCTTAAATGGATTTTTACTACCTTCTTCTAGGGTGGTTTTCCCTCTTGCCTCAAGATGAGTGGCGTTCTCACACACATCATCTAGATTATTGGGATAAAAATTAAGATAGTATGCCTAAGGTAACTGTGTAAAACCCCTATGTACTTTAGTAATGTGTCCTGTGATTGAAAATCTACACCTAACATCAGTGACCTTTTTTTGAATTGTTAGGTGTAATCTTGCACATTTTGACCTTTAAGGTGTCTAAAGTTCTGCCAATTCATTATGGATTTATGGATATAAGCTAGAGAGTATAATTGTCTTTTGATTTCAACAATGAAATCATTCCAAGAAATTGAGATCTTACCATTTTTTTAATCTCCTCTTGGGTCTTTGATTCACACCATACTAGTGATGCGCCCTCCATTCTCAAGGAAGCTAACTAAATATTTATATCATTCTCTTCAAGGTTTTGAATCCTGCAATAGACCTCCAACTGACGAATCCAATTATCAAGCTTCTCTGCATTCACTTCACCATTATACATGGGAAACTCAAATTCAACATCAAGTTTTAAAAAAGGTGATTTACCAGTTCTTTTGAAGTATGATGATAAGTATGAGTAAGGGTTGTGTTAGTGGAAGAGGGTGAAGATTCTTATGAAGAAGACGGTGGAGAGGGTGGAGTTTTGTCTCCATTTTCATTACCTCCTCCTGAAGAGCCTTCTCCTTTGGGAGGTTTTGAACTTTCCCCTTGCAACCTGGTATTCCTCTCTTCATAGAGGACCTTTACCATCTCTGTCATATCAAAGAAATCCTTTATGTAGGTCTTCTCATCTTATGTCATGTTTGTAGGTTCTCCTTCATGAGACATGATCTCTGGAGTCTCAACTGCAACTCGAGGCTGAACTGGTGTTGGAGATTGTGGCAACATTACTCTCCTTTCCCTTGACCCAACTTCAGGGATTCCAACCAGCTTCCCTCCTCCTGTTTTGAGTTTTAACCTTGTAAGCATGACATAAACTTGCAAATAGTTAAACCCTTCTTTCACAAAGAAAACTTAGTGCTCTGATACCAAAATGATCTGATTTAGAATATTAGATTGTTGTGCTAATATATTTTTGAAGACTTGAAAATCATTGCTACAACATGGGGGAAAACCATCCGGTCTGGACCTTGGTTAGTAGATCCTTTTCCATTTGGTTTAGTGGCTCTGACTGGGGATAATAGGACCGATTTTCCAGAAGATATTTTGATAGTGTTGGTGGGGTGATATATGATATAACGGGGGAACGATTAAGCTAAGTGTAATCTAATATAAACTACTAAACACATACATATATCCTAGTTTAAACACTATTTAAATATAAATGTACCAGGAATTAAATACAACATGCGATCTACAATGATTTCCTACAACAATTGGTAATAAAGATCATTCAACTGCAATAAGAAGTGAAATCGTTTAACAATAATCCTTTTGAATAAATAGTTATCCAAAGCGATTGTGAAATATATGTCGTATATAAAATCGTTCATGTATTCAAAATAAAGTCAAATCCAACATCATACAAAAGTACAATAATGCTAAATGGTAATTTATACTTTCACACATAAAACAATTAAAAGAAGTATTGCCCGATACATAAATAAAACAAGATCATAAGATAAAATTACCATATATGACGAGTCATGCTCATGTGCTTTAGTAATATTGACCTAATTTCAATCAATCCAACATATTCTAAGAGTAAAAAAGTGCATTTCAGTAGAGCATGTTAGATATTTAAGAGAAAATAGATCATGTTCCATTCATTCCATCATAACCTCCTCAAAAGTACAGAAATGCAATGTTTCGAAGAATGTTTTTGATAAAATTTCTGGACCCCTCTCTAAATGCATGAGAGGGGTTTAAATACTAAACTATAGGTCCTAAAATTGATTATTACAAAAATAGCTGAGAAGGTTTAAGCAACCTTCCTCAGATCAACGAAAATAAAACTAAAATAAAAATAAATTAAGTGACTAAGTCCTTTGCATTTGATCTTTGAGATCACAAATATTTTTCATAGGCTTGAGCTGTGTTGGTTGGCCGATCGCAGATTTTAATTGCCCAAAAAATATAGTGTTTGTTAGCACTGGCACCATTTTTTGTGTGGAGGTTGTTAAGCATCTCAAGGTCATCCACTGGTTGTATCGTTTTACTAAGAACTGCCAATATGCTTCCCAGTTTATCTTGCTCATCTGTTTGATTACCTCCTTCTTTTCCTTCGCTACCTGCCTTCGCTACTGCTCTAACTGTTTGAAATTTGGAAGAAATCCTGGTATGCATTCTGTAACCAGGTTGCCACCATGTAGATTTTCGTTGATGGCTTCTATTATGTTGTTTGCTGCTACTGCTGCAATTGTTGTTTCCATTTTCACTTTCTTGAGCCGAGAATGCCAATCTATGAACAAGATGTCTTTATGTGATTCCTCTAGCTTTGGCAGATCAATCTTTCTCCCATCTTCTGATTCTTGCAAAGTGATAAAGTCATAAATATTTTATGGATTTCGTTATACTCAAGTCTCATGTCCACAACTTGGCTTGTTAGCTTATCACTAATCTCACAATAAGGACTTATTTGCGAGATTTTCTGGTAAAGAACTTTCTTCTGCTTCCTTTATGAACTCATCTATTTGTGGATTGTCTTTATAATTATCTTGCATAGCTTGTATCTATGCATATCTTTCTGCTAGGCTGGCCTTATGTTGTATTCGTATCGGTTCAAATTCCTGCTGGAGCTGGGCTACTTGTAATTCTGCTTGTTGATTTGATTTCTCCTGAGCTAATTGTTGTTCCAATAGCAAAATTCTTTGTTCCTTTTCTTTAAACAGCATTTGTACCTCTGTTGCTTTGTCAATAGTTTTTGTAGCATAGGCTCTTGCGAATTGCGACAATGTTGTGAGATTTTCAGATGGGTCCATGGGCGAGTCCTTCCATACAATGTCCATTGGTTCATTGTCAAGAGTCGTAACAACTGCAATGTCTAAATTTCTTTTCTTCCTCTGTCTCTTGATGACAACTTTATGGTTAGGACTATAAAATACATCTAGTGGAGGAATTTCCTCAATTCTCAAAATTATTTTTGAAGTGGGGGTGGAAGGAATGAGCTCAACATCATGAGTGCCTACAATTTTTTCTACTATTGTTTCTTCAGTTGACTTATGCTATGTTTTCTTAGGAGTCTGTATCTCAGATGTTTGTTCATTTGTGTGGAGCTTCTTGCTGAAATGTTCCCATTCCTTTTCCAAATAAATAACTGGGGTTTTTGTTGAGTGAGTGGATGTAGAGTGAAATTTTGCCTGTTTCTTTGCCAAGGTTTTCTCAGCTATTTCCTCTGTAGTTCTAGTTGTGTCCCTTTCAGACTCTTTATTTTTATTTCCTCCCCCATTTTGAGACTGGTTCTCTGAGTACTCTGACTCATGAGTAGATCTTGCGTGGGTTTCTTCTTCGAAATTCTCTTTGGAGTTGTCCTCCAAGCTTACACTGGGAATTGGCTCCCTTATTGGTTCAATCTGCAGTAGGTCCAATGTGACCTTCAATAATCTCCTTTTTCTGTATACATGGAAAGCTTTAACATCGTCTAGGGTAAAAGTAGTGATGCCATGTGTGTCACTTCTTAAAATGTTTCCTTTTGTAGGAAGAGGTCATTGAAGGAATCCTCCTTGTGGGTGAATGGTTTTACTTTCACTATAGTAGTGAAGTTCTTAGAAGTGCCATTTGGGTCATACGGACTTCCTGGGATTGTAGCTAATTTCAGAGACTTAATGATCTCTGCTTCTTTGTGATGAGCCTCATCATTGGGTAATTATATGGGCCTTAATTCACCTCCTAGCTAGTAAAATCAACTCTTCTCACAATTTATTACATGTTTTGATTATATTTTGTTTAATGAGATGAGTTAAAGTGAGATATTATGCCTAGTGGACTAATATGCATTGAATGCAGGTTTGGAAGAGAAAATAAAGGAATTTTAGCAAGAATAAGGTTTGAAACTTGAATGGGACAAGGGAGAGATATTGTAGGAGGTAAATCCTCCTCATTTACTCCTCCCCCATCGAATATTCCTCCAATAATCACACCATCTCGAAGTACAATCAGCCAAGTCATGAAGATCAAAAGGAAGTCGAGCAAGTGATAGACAAAGAGTTATTTCATCTTGAGTTTAGGAGACGAGCCTCCCTAGATTTAAGGAAGTCATTGAGGACTTCAATTGTATAAGTAGAGAGGCCTAGAGCGTCATTAGGATTTGAATTTTTGTTGTAAAAACACTATTTATTTTCGAGCTCCATACTTGCAGAAGACATTGATGTAATTTTATGTGTTGAAATGAAAATAAGATTTTTCATGATCAAGCACTGAGTTAAGTCAGCGGGTTGAAGCTCTTGGGTTAAGGCCCAAACCTAGCAGTAAAGTCTCCTCTTCCTATATCTGTATGCTTGGCTTAGTTTCATAGATTCATGGTTAAATTGTCTTTAGAAGTATTTCATTGCAAGTAATGTAGATTTGATTAGTTGTTTATTAGTTTACTTCCATTTGTGCTTTACTTCAGTAGTAGGTTATAAGGGATAAAAGGAGCACCACAAAGCTGTCAGTAAGTGTCTTGGCCTCACCTCTTCCCTCATGGATCATGCTTTGAGGAAAAGACCCTTATGCAACCCAAAAACGACAAATTTCCATTTTCTCATAAGATTTAGAGTTTACTGTTCTTGAACCAACATTTAATCAATTTTGAAAGTATAGGATTAATCACCATGTCTTCCATCTTCAGTCTTACAATATATCTCATCCATGATTCCATTTTATTCAGCAATTTTAATCATGCATGAAGTAGACAGCTAGTTCATTAAATTCTACTTTTCTAGCTTGTTAGAATTCTTCTTGTTTACATGACTTTGTGGCAATTATAAATGTTTGATGCAGAGAAGGTGCTTCAGAAATATAAAGAGATATCATAGCAGGCAACCACCTTCCAACTTCATCCATTCATAATCATTCCTTGCTTTCACCAAGACCTTCACCATTCTCATCATTTTACATAGAAATTCCTCCAAGCATGTTGAGCGAATCCAAACATCTGCTAACCTTGGTTTTGAGTTTTGAGTGATCCTAGGAATTTTATCATTCCATTCCACCCATTCACCACCTTCCCTAAGCCTTCCATCACCTCCATCAACCATTATTTTGCTCTCAGCTGTATCCTATAGAAATATAGGGAATCCTGTAGGTTTCTAGTACATCCTATAGGTTTTCCTGTAGTGGCATGTTTTAAGGTCGAATTGAGGGAAAAACTATAGGAAGCCACACCAAGTCACCCAAGGGTCTCCCGAACCTTCCGACCATCTCCTAAGCCTTCCAACCATCCACTAGCATCACTAAGCCACCTTCCACATCACCAAAAGAGATTAGGGTTTACACTTGATTTTCCATAAAAAGAATAAAAAGAACAAAGCAGACTTATTTCAGTCCTTTACATGCATAGTATTGATGTTTGATGTCTTGAAATTCCATGATTTAGATAGTAGCATTTCATACATGTTAGGTTGGAATTCTTGTAAAGCATAGTTTCTCAAAAATTAGTTAGAGAATGGTGTGTTTTTAGCATAGGATATCAGTCATTTTCCTTATTGCAGTAGACAAACTTTATCCTAGAGTAGATTTCTCTTTCTTTCATCAGTAATCAAGCTTCTTCTGAAGCCATAGAAGTCTGGATTGAAAACCCTAGTGGTCTCTCACCAGCTAAACAATGACAAAAGGTAGAACCATCAATTTTACTTGTGTGTACAACACTGTCACCTACAAGTTTGTACGAACCTCAGGTTGATAAAGTAAAGCTGGTAGCCCTAGGAGTTGCAACATTCTTGTTGCAATAATGGTGCTCATCACTTTTCGTGCATGCCCAAAATCATGTAGCGCAAATGCACCACATTGCAACAGAAATGTAGGCCAAATGGTCTTCTTCTGCTCTTTCAATCCTTTGCTCAACCCACCTTCCCCTTCAGTTTGGTAGGCTATCTCCCTGGCCAATAATTTGTTAGGGACGTAGTATGGGAGAACATGTGGTGAAGCAATGCTCCCAAATAATTTGATCTAGGTAAACGTTTCCTCCCCAAACCATCTGGTTATAGGAAAGATATCCACTTCATCTTCTTTTGAAAACCTAGGGGCGATTGTGTTGTATACTTTTTTATAGATGGGTAGCATAATTCCTTGACAAATCTTATAAAAATGGGGGTGAAACTGAGACACCCACAAAATCTTATGGTACACGTGGATATGAAGTGGGTCTTGCACAGTCCAATTCCATCCCATAATGGGAAATTTAGAACTAAAACAAATTGTGTCCATCACAAAAGCACTCATGAAAAACGGGGCATAAACCCTTATAGAGGGGCTTCTTCTTCTCATATATTCCATAATGGATTTTTCCAAATTATCAGACAAAATTTGAGCCCAAATCATTATTGTTGTGTTCACAAATTCATCTATTAATGGAAGCCATTCTGAGGAAAATTTGGTGCTATCGGGTTTACTGAACATTCTATATAACATGGTTGTTGTGAAACTATAAGGGGGAGAGATAGATGTTGTAGAATACATACCCATCTTATCTTGTTTGAGCTTGTCGTCGCTTGCTGTCTAGGCTTGCGTGACGTATGTAGGGTCTTCATTCTGTTTAGAAAATTGCTCGAGGAACTATTTATTATAGAGCTTCTGTGGCTCTATTAAATGGTACATTAGCCGTACGGTTGTCCCCTTTTTTTCCAAAAATTTACCTGTTTGCCAAAGTGAACAAAATGTGTTTATGAATCCATACGGTGTCCGTTTCATGTGAAACAAGTTGTGCCTGATTCAAGATGATGAGCACTACGTGGTCATTCAGGTTCCACACCATTATGACAACTTTACTTTTTAGCATAATTTTGAGCACTTGATAAAAACACTTACCTAGAAAAACCCACAAATGGAGGCTAACAATTGTCAAGATGGTCTAGGATTTACCTTACAATCCATGAGTGGAAGTTGGCATTTGTCAAGATGGTCTAGAATTTATCTTTCAACCCAGAAATGGAGGCTAGCATTTGTCAAGATGGTCTAAAATTTACCTTAACATAATGTTTGATATCATTACACCTCCTATGCTAAATATTCTTATTAAAAATCCTTAGCAACAACTTCCACCATTCATGCTCCCTGGCTACTACAACTGGTTAACACAAATTCACTCACATAAAATATAGTGTGAGATCAAAAATAAAGAACCAACTAATTTTTAAATCATACCCGGAGCATCCTTGAATGAATGTCATGTGTACATGTTTAACATAATGTGGAGAAAACAACAATTATGCATTGAATCAAAATTACAAAGGAGTGACATGAATATGTTTAAAGAGGCTTGGCTACCCAAGGCTATACTGCTGCATAGTTTCCTCCTAACCCTAAGCTTCGAATAAGTCCCAATCCATAAAAAAAGTAACTTAAGAACAAAAGGAGATTGCCACAAAATAAAAATGTGTACACCCATCTAGCTTCCTCAAATAGCATTCTTGATAGAATGAATCTACATATAGAGATATATAAGTAACATATAGATGAGACTGGTCCACGCATAATTTTGCATTTTCTTGAAAAAATATTGTAATATGTCCTCAATATGATTTATTGATAAAATCCAAATATGATGTAAAACAAAATTCAATATTAGTGGTTACAAGATCTGCATAAAACAGTTATCACCTTGAAAATACCTTGTAAACAAAACACAATTGACATGTTTGGTATTGAAATTGAAATATATTAGGGAAGAACAAATCAATGTCTAGAAAATATTTACAAGGTCTATAGATTGAGTTGATACAATATATAAACAACAATTAAGTTTCAATAAAACAATTCACATGTTGATCCTTTCAGAAGAGGGGTCAAAAGCTAAAGCTGTAAACGAGCTCGAAAAGATGTAGTCAAGAACCACATGACACACTTGGCCCCACAAATTAACATGTCAAAAATTTCGCATGTACATGTTATGTCAAGGTCAACTTGAAGCCAAGAATATTCCAGATTACTTGCTTGAGAAGAAATTTAACTTGGTAATGACAATCTCCACTATTAGCTGTTCAGTTATACTCTATAATCTTCACCACCTATCACTAATCCTCCAACAACATCAAATGATAGAAAAAATACATTCCTTGGAGCCACACTCACCAATGTCGAAAATAATATAGAATGGTAGGCATGTACATACGTTAGTCTCTTCTCTCTTTGTATATATTACAGGCCCAATTCAATGTAAAGAAGTATCAAACAATAAATTGCTCCTTTTGTTCTTCTTTAGGCTTGATTAGTCCATCTTTGTCATTAGATTGGTTGTAATATAAGTGAATAGAATTACCTAAACCAATACTAGAATACTCATGGCTTGCAAACTTAATTTGCATTGAAAAAGAAGTCGACGCTTCTGCTCACTGTATTAAGTGAACAAAATTACTTGAACCAATACTAGAATACACAACTTGCAGACTTAATCTACTTTGAAAAAAAGTGGGCGCATTTTCTTGCAATATTTTTGAGTGATTACTCTCTAAACCAAATTCCCCAAGGCCCATCCCCAACCCCATACTTCTCTCAACAATACCTACACCTACACGACCATTTTGAGAAGTAAAACTCTCATTTGCAATTCTTCCAAACATGTAATTGTTGTTCCCATAACCATTGTTAAGATTAACATGCTTCCTCACTGAACATCCTGCATTTGTGCATTTATAGTAGCTCATGTCAATACCACACTCTCTAATGGTAAAGACCTAGGACATAAAATTTCGAAAAGAAAAATATGATGATTATAGTGTTTCATATCTTCACCTCACAAACGTAAAACTAAATTATATGTAAAAGTATAATATCCTAAGGGCCTTCACATTTGGAATTTCATTGCAGTACAAAGCATGTAACAACAATATACATTGTAAGCTAGATTAGAGATGAGTGCTCAAGTAATGACCACCTGTGGCTAAGCTGAAATTTTTTTCTTTGGCAAGTGTAGGAGATTTGGAAACATATTCACTTTTTTAATATTTGTGGAAAAACCTGTGATCAGTTTTTTTTCGAAACCAACGTTTCAGACTAAACTAGTGAGTCCATCATCAGGGCAATGTGATCTGCATTTTGAGAAGAGAGAGTGTGAAATCATGGAGCAATTAATAGTTAATAAAGAGAAAAACCTATTCTAACAAATGCATTATTCTATTTTGCAAGTATAGAAAGAAATATATCCAAGGTGGACCACATAAGAAAATGTGTAAGTGGTATTGGCATGTATGATACTATGATATAGCATTCAACTTTTCTACTATTTATAAGTTCCATACCAAATGCTCAATATTGCATGCCATGTTCACATATTTGTTTAGATAATTGTTTAGCTACTAGAAATATTAGATTAGAAAATTACCTTCACAGATAATGAAACCAAACGAATAATACTCATGTGAGGGTGTAAAGAGTTAAAGTAAGGTGATTTCCCCACTTTGGAACATGTGAACCCCCATTAGAAACATGCATGTGGCATATTGTCCAAACAATTGATCTCACCCTACCAAGTTGTGGTCTAGCAGGCAACTTGTGATAATGAAGGAAGTGGCAAGGTACACCCAAACCCTATCCTTCACCTAAGTGTGTGGATGTGGCTTGAACTTATACATTACACATCCCTCATTTTGGGTTGTGCATACACACACACACTCATAT